>OX101792.1:38508509-38667953 GCA_944452715.1 Ophion slaviceki | reverse complement strand
GAAGGATCGAGATCTAGTATAGCGGCACTCCCGCCGCGCCAAAAATGGCGCATGGCGGCAAAACTCAACTGGACTTCGGCTCCGAAAACTTTTCACCAGTCGATGACAGAAGAATGGCCATCTCACTACACGCTCATCGTGAGGTCGATCTCAGTGACGAGGAATCGCTGTACGAAGAACCGACAGCGTCTACCGGATTCTCTCCTCCCTACGCAGAAAAAGACATCGAGCTGCTGAAATTTACCCTCAAGAGCGGTCAATCCGCCCTCTCCGGAGATCTCTTTTCAAGTAAGACCACTGCTGAGAGGAGACAAAAGACTCTGGAGGTGCTACATGAGCATATGGACGCTTTTAACGCGATGGCTGCTGCATATCTCCAGGCAATCGCCGCGCTCAAAGTTACGGAGTCGCTTAGCCGGTCTATAAAAACTGAAATTCACTCGGCAGTCAAGGTCGCAGTTGACTCGGCCATAGCCAAATTAGATAAAGGGAATAATAGTAGTTTGCGCTCCTATGCAAATGTAGCGTCTACTGGCGTGACGAAGGACCGGGTTAGAGTGGCGTACGGGCCTTCGGTATCAGTATCTAACGTCAACAAAATTTTCATTGGCCCACGGGCAAACAAGGCCGACTGTTTCTCCGATTCGGAGGCGACCAAGTCCGCGGTTCTCAAAGCGATCAAACCTGCCGATGAAAATCTAAAGATAGTTAACGTAAAAAGGGCCAAGGACAAAGGTATTAGGCTTGAGGTGGATTCTGTTGACCTTGACAAGTTGAAGTCTCTCGCAAGTTTAAAGAAGGCAGGATTGGAGGTAAAGGAGGACTATGGGCTGCGACCTAGAATGCTAGTCCGATACGTACCATCAGACCTCACCCCTGAGGAATTCATGAAGCAAGTAATCGAGAATGCAACAGACGCAATGGAGGGTTCGATCAAAGTCATATATTCCTTCTCGCCTAGAAACGGTCGTGCCACTAGGAACATTGTCATTGACGTAACTGCCAAGGTCAGGAAAACTCTACTTGCCAGGGGTCGTATTTTTGCAAATTGGAACTCCTTCCCAGTTGAGGATTACATTAAGATTTTGCAGTGTTATAAATGCCTCGGTTTCGGTCACATGGCTCAAAACTGTAGGGGCAACGCTCGCTGTGGTCACTGCGCCGGAAATCACGAGATGAGAGATTGTAGGAACAGACGAGAAGCACCGTGTTGCATCAACTGCAGATCAGCCAATCAAAATGACAGTCATTCGGTCCTCGATGACAAGAAATGTCCCTTGCTAAGGCGGCGTATAGAGGAAAAAGTCAGCTTGATCGAATACTCAGAATGTTAAATAGCAATGATAACCTCCGTATTGCCCATGTTAACGCCCAGTCATTACTTGCTAAGGACCACTTCGACAATTTTAAAGATCACTTCTCTCATTTTAAATGTCATGTGATTTGCGTTTCTGAAACATGGCTAAGACCCGCTGTGCCCGATAGCATGATTGGCATGGGGGACTATCGCACATACCGATGTGATAGAATTGACCGCGGGGGAGGTGGGGTTGCCGTATATGTTCATTCCTCCTTGAGTGCAAAGATAATCCACGCATCATCCGGTTTGTCTACAAACGGACCTGAATTCTTGTTTCTAGAGATATCAAATGGTGACGCCCCAAAAATCCTTATCGCTACAGTGTACAGAGCACCTAAGACTAAAGGCTTCTCTAGCTTCACAAGCCTCTGTAACAAAACGCTCCCTCTCTATAACAACTTTATTGTGATGGGGGACCTAAACATCAATATGGGGCAAAGGTATCACGACAGTCAATTCCTAGCTCAGTTCATCACCGTAAATGACTTATTCTTAGTACCCTTCAAAGCGACCCATCATACGGTATCGTCCTATACCAATATTGATCATTGCATCGTTGACACAGAGGACAAAATAATTAACAGCGGTCAAGAATCTGTCCCTCTGTCGGGCCATGACTGTATCTGGGTGACTTATAAATACAAGATAGCTAAGTTCTCTCACCATGACTCATTTAATAGAAACTTCAAGAATTTTAACCGAGAGGCATTTTTATCCGACCTGACCTCCTTGGATTGGTCGACGTTCTTTGAGTCTCAATCTATTGACTACAAGGTATCTTTTCTAAACACTATAGTCCTTGATTGTCTGGATCTACATGCGCCGGTACAACGTTGTGTCTTGAATCAAACTCCTTCCCCCTGGCTAACTGAGGATATTAAGAACATGATGAGAAAACGAAATAAAGCCTGGAAGCAATTCACTCTCAGTCAAAAACGCTCAAGCGGGGACAAGTCCAATTTCCAAGTATCAAATTCACAGGAACTATTGGGCAGATTCAGGGAGCTCAGGAACGTGGTTCAAGCAGCAATAAAAAAAGCTAAGCGTAAGTTTTACGGCGAAGCATTTGATCAGGTTAAAAACACAGCGTCAGCTTGGAATAGACTAAGACACCTCGGAATTTTAAAATCGAAAGCTGAAAACCACCAGCTAGCAGTGCCCATTGAGGATATCAACGCATATTTCTCATCCGTAGGTACTAGTGATACTGTAACTCGGCCAGCTTACAACCTCACCTCTCCCTCAGGCTTTAATGACTCTCATTTTTATTTTGGGGATATTTCCCCCAATACACTCTTGTGCGCGTTCAATCATGCCTCATCGAACGCTACGGGTGCCGACGGCCTTTCTTTAAAACTTCTTCGCTTGGCACTGCCAGCAATTTTCAATATGGTTCTCCACATTTTTAACTACTCGCTAATGCATGGCTCGTTCCCAGCAATTTGGAAAAAAGCACAGATTAGGCCTATACCCAAGGTTAAATCACCAACGTCCCCTTCTGATTACAGGCCAATCTCAATTCTGTGCGCGTTATCAAAAATATTAGAGCGTATCGTCGCAGATCAGATAACTGTCTTTCTTGCAGCAAACGAACTTCTTGATCCCTACCAATCGGCATACAGAAAAGGAGTTGGAACCCATACAGCCTTGATTAGGGTTTGTGACTATGTACGACAGGGCATAGATGAGAGAATGTTAACGGTGATGGTTCTCTTCGACGTCTCAAAAGCCTTCGATCGAGTCGATCACGACGTGCTCCTTGACAAACTCAAGAATTTACGATTTTCTACATCGGTTGTAGCGTGGGTGAAATCCTATTCAAGTAGTAGATTCCAGGCAGTATTCGATGCGAATGGCTCCCGATCGTCCTGGGCCAGGGTTGTGTCTGGTGTCCCACAGGGATCGGTTCTTGGCCCACTCTTGTTCACGCTCTACATGTGTGACCTGAGATATGCACTGTCCTCTGCCGCCCATAACATTTATGCAGACGATCTCCAAATATTTATCAAAAGTCCAGTCTCTGACCTCGATGGCTGCATTGCCAAAATCAATAAAGAAATCGTTTTAATCCGTATATGGGCGTCCCTCAATGGGCTAGAACTTAATGACCAGAAGACGCATGCTATCATACTTGGTAGCAGACGGTCAGTCAGGGGCCTCAACCTGCCCGACATTCCTGCCATCAAAAATAGTTGTGCCACCGTTCAGTACTGTCATTCTGTAAAAATCTTGGGGATATGGCTCGACGACACCCTTTGTTGGAAGGAGCAAGCAGAGTACGTTGCGAAAATGGCTAGCTCATGGCTCTATACTTCGAAAACCTGCAGAAGTTTCCTGCCACAGCGTGCTAGAGTAAAACTTGTGTCTGTCCTCATAATGCCAATATTCGATTACTGCTGCAGCATCTTATTCCGGATATCCGACGAATACAACACTATTCTTAAGGTTGCTTTAAATTCTTGTGTACGTTTTATATTTGATGCGAAGTGGTTCGAGCATATTACGCCATATTGGGCGAAGTTACCCTGGTTAAGACTAGACGAGAGGCGTAAATTTTATATGTTATGCATCGCCTATGAGGTCCTCAGCTCGGGCAGGCCGGCGTACCTTAGGTCGCAGCTGAAAATAAATCATTGTAGCAACAATAGGCACTTTCGCAGGGAGCATGATTTTCTAGCTATTCCTTATTTTCGAACTGAATGCCAAAGACACTCTTTCGGCATTACAGCTTCATACATGTGGAATTCGCTTCCATCTGATAGCATTAAACTCAGCAAAAGGGCCTTTTCCGACCTTATACGAGATTTACTACTCAAAGGACAAATGTAACTCTATTCTATGCAGCATGTATAGGAAAGACAAGTAGAATGCGAGAGCGGGTAGGCGCTTGACTCATACGTAATTGTTAAATGTATCATTAATATGCGGTTAGCTGTAAGGTTTTGTAAAACTGTACTGTACGGAAAAATAATTGTAAGCATTGTATGAAGGTCTGTGTGCCAGAGGATATTTAATATCCTAGAGCACTAATTAAACTATCTATCTATCTATCTATCTATCTATCTCTATCTCTATCTCTATCTCTATCTCTATCTCTATCTCTATCTCTATCTCTATCTCTATCTCTATCTCTATCTCTATCTCTATCTCTATCTCTGTCTCTATCTATCTATCTCTGTCTCTGTCTCTGTCTCTGTCTCTGTCTCTGTCTCTGTCTGTGTCTCTGTCTCTGTCTCTGTCTCTGTCTCTGTCTCTGTCTCTGTCTCTCTCTCTCTCTCTCTCTCTCTCTCTCTCTCTCTCTCATGCATACCTGTAATCCGATCCCTTCTCTCAGCGACACGGGGCAACTAACTTGGCTCTCTGGCGAGAGTCGCTAAATAATAAATTCCATGAAGTGAACAATATAAGACAAAAATAAATCAACAATAAATTTTAAATATATAAAGATCAATAATCGATGATCAATTAATCGATAATAGATTTATACCCCCCTCCTCCACTCCAACGATTTCCCCCTCCCTGCGTGACGTCAGCCTCTCCGCCGAATCCCCCTCCCCGCGTGACGTCATACCCCTCCCCGCGTGACGTCATACCCCTCCCCGCGTGAACCCCTGCGTGGGGACCTGCGTTAGAACTGTCACAGCTATACTACTGCGAGAGATAACCGAAAAATAATAATAATTACCAGAGATAACCGGGAAATAATAAGAATTGCGAGAGATAACCGAAAAATAATAATAATTACGAGAGATAACTGGCAAATAATAAGGATTGCGAGAGATAACCGAAAAATAATAATAATTACGAGAGATAACCAGGAAATAATAATTGCGAGAGATGACCGAAAAATAATAATAATTACGAGAGATCGACGGGTATTATTCGAGCGCGAGATATTGCCCCAGGGCCCTAGAAATCCTCGCTACTTCGGTGGACTTACGATCGCTCGAAAAATCAATAATGGTACGATCGACGCGAGAGACCACGCGTTAGAGAGAGAGAGGGAGATATAGAAACATCGGCTAGCCTTGGCGCGCTAGCATACATCATTACGCTAACCGAACACATTTTTGAAACCGAACCACTCAGCCATTAGTTCGCGTCGCATAGGGAAATTAATATTCAAATGAGTTGCATAGAAAAAAAAACGAATCAGATAGTACAAGGATAATAATACGATAACAAACAGGGCTTAGACGCGGCGAAATTTGACTGAACTGAAGCGTGGGATTTTTACCTCCCGAGTACTTGATCCTTTAGGTGCGCCTCCATGCGAACAAAAAAAGAAACTATGGACTATTGGACTATATGGAAACTATTGGACTGTTCCCCAAAACTCGCAAAGACGACTCGAGAGCGAAAATCCCAGGCTTACCCAGAGATAGAGGATGGAGAATCGGGCTCACCGCTCTGAAGTTTCAGCCGGCACTCACTGACTCTAATTACGACTTGCGAAAACTCGACTGGACGCGAGGTCGTCAAATTCCCGACTGCAGATTCCTTACCTCACATCCCGAGGCTCGGCGTTCCGCACCCCCCTCGCCCCGCCGGAGTAAGGCTTTCCCTAGCGCGACAATGTCGTCGTCTCTCTCTCCTTTATAAAGGAATTCTCAGAATTCGCCGTCTCTTGTCGCGACGATGCCGAATTTCGAACTTCGGCAACCGGGCGATTGACACGTATGGCCTTCGAGGTCGGCCGAGACCCGGCACCACGCCGATACCTGCGTGCGGATTTCCCCTCGCAGTATTTGAAGCCGGCACCGCGAACGCCTTCCTTCAGGACCCGGTGAGCGATGACGAACGCGGGGGAGGCCTCCCTCGCAAGGGCAGGGCGTCCCTAAAACCCCGCGGTGGGCCCACACGCTAAACGCCAAAAAAAATCACCCGCCGTCCGCCATCGCCCACCGCGGTCCCATCACGGAGGCGCCGATTTTAACGGACCGCGACGTCCTTGATGCCGGTAGGAAGGTGCGGCTCCCAGGCCGCGTAGTCCGAGGGGCGGGAGACACGTTGTATTGGTCCTAAGCCAGCGTCCCCTCGGGCATCCCTTGACCGCGAGCACCGATGTTCCGTGCTCGCCTGCTCCGATGGGGGAAAACCCGCGTGTACCCGCCTGGGTCAACGCGCGGAGCGGACAATGGCGCCCGAGCCTCCGACCTTCCCCGACACCGATAATATGAAAAGAGGACCTTTTTATGGGTGCACCACCTTCACTAAGAGGGCACGGGACGCAGTCACCGCGGGCTCTCGTGGCCTTCCTAAAGGTGATAATTTTATTTAAAAGAAAAAAAAATATATTTAATCTTTTGGTGCTGCTAGCACGCCAAACAGGCACTGCCACCTCGAGCATGGTGTCCCCGGCCGAAGGCCCGCGTTACGTCGCAAATATAATTGGGATTCCCTTAAGGGGGATCCCCTCATTGTAATAACAAAAAAAAAAATTTTATTTGCTGCTCTCCGCCTTTTCCTGGTCTCGAATTGTGAGTCGGGAATCTGGCTGCCCGACGCGCCTCCAAAACGGTCGTAAATCCGACCCACTGCTCGAAATCACTCCGCTCGAAGTGACGGGAGGAAAAACTCACGTCACAACGTATAAACTAAAAAAATAAGCGATCAGAGTGCGCGATACATTTTTTGTATACATTAATAACGCAGAGAATCAAGAGCTAAATAAGCATTGAAATCATATAAAAGCCTTGCGGCTTCGAGGCTACGATACCGGGAGTTGGGAAATTAGAGCCGAGACACGTTGTGTGCGAAAATAATTTCGAACCAAAATATATTCATCGAGAATGGGCGAAACAGGCGTTGGAGCCGGGAACCTAGAAAAAAAATGAAAAATTATTGGGATCATTACAATAAATACTTTCCAGGCTGGAAAACATAAAACAAAGTTAGTGAATTATTTTCATTTATCCTACTCGACGATCCTTCGCTCAAAGGTCGGAGAAGAGGTGTTTTTTTTTAATTTACCAACGCAAACCGTTTCGGAAATTGCAAAGTAGAGATTATTGAAAATGTTTCTTGGGACATGCATTAAAATTTTTCGACGAGGAAATAATGAATTGCAAAAGAAGCACTGTTTCTTAAGTATTTGTTTCATTTTCAAGAAATACATCCTGCAAGTGTTTCGGTCTGGATTCCACTCCGGTCAATTAAAACAACGCGTAAAGCCTATTTTTTTTTATAAAAGCTAAAACATGTTTTTAAAAAACCGAACGCACAGGGATCGAACCCCTGAACGCAGCATTACGAAGCTTGCACCGAACCCTCGACCAACACGAGCTGACATTGACACCTATATAAAAAACATTCATATTCATTGAACCGGTGCGATGGTCTAGTGGTTAGCGTGCTCGCCACTAAACCAGCGGACCGGGAGGTCGCGGGTTCGAATCCCAGTCGCGTACATTTCGTCGTGAAATGTTTTTCTTCGGCATTTCGCGGCGAAATAAGACTAGTTCCACGACTGGGGGGCGAACTCGATGACCGGCTGTATTGGTATAGGTTTTCCGCAGTTTCCCTATACCCATGACAGAAATGTCATGATGAATATGATACAGAGGGGGAAGTCGGCTGCGGCCGCAAGAGGGGGGAACAGGGGAAAGATGGAGAAGAAAAGGAGTAACAGCAGAGGAAATAATGGTCATAATGATGGGAAAGAATAGGTAACAAACGCGACAAGCGTGTACCTAAGGAAAAAATCAATTTAAAAAAAAAATCATATTCATTGTACCCACTTGGATAACTATAGTCTTTTGGTTTTTTTTCAGGTTTACGATAAAGTTACTTTCAGTTGTATTTAGGTCCATCATGCATTTTTGACATTGAATATCATAATTTGCCTACACCAGCCAATTGTACAGCTAGGTTACGTTCCTATGAGTCAACAATCGATTTCCATCTCTCTCGCACAGCCGGCATCACTCTATCGCAGCGACACTCGTGGTCACTAGGCGAAACGGCCGGTGCTTGAATCCGAGGACATACCCCCACCACCAGAGTTTCAAGACCTGTATGTAAGACCGTGGATCTGCCTGCACTGGTCTTTCTATCTAAATTCAATATGGACGCCGAACTTGTTAGGATGCGTCATGGAGACTAGAGTAAAGGAGTCCGAACGCATATGGCGGGATGGGTGAAAAAGTAACATGTGAAATCGATGATATTTCCTAGTTTGAAATTCAGCCACGGCAGCGCTCTTGTTCCAAAGATACCGCTGTGAAGTTTCGCGTTGGTCATACAACGAAGTGAGCTCTGAGTTTTGTTTCCGTTTTATACGTCTTTATTCGCGGTGTATTTCTTTCGCGTGTGTATAAAGTGAAAAAAGTGCTCCTGCAAAATATTGTGACTCGTTACATCTCAAAAGACAACGTACTGGTAAGGAGAAGGCATTTTTTTACATATTTAATGACATTTGGGGTAATATTTTGTTATTATAATTTGCCGGTCAAATAAATTGAGGTTATGGCGCCATATGTGACGTTTTTTTTCCACGCTCGAAGCCGGCGTAATTTCTATTGCAGTGAGGGATTAATGTGCATATTTCGAGTTGAAATATGAACAAAATTAATGAACAATACATATTTTCAATGTCAACCATTATACTAGCTTGCAGCTTGGAGATTAGACGCCAGTTCAATTTATTGAACTTGCATATTACAATAACAAAATATTACCCCGCAAGACATCTAATATTCACAATAATGAATTTCTTTATTTTTGCAGATTGCTTCATCGAGGTCGAGATGGGTAAACCGTGCGCGTATCCGGGATGTCGAACTGGGCGACGTGCCGTCAGGGCGGAACGGACGCGTGCTGGATTACGGCGGCTATCGGTTTTTCAAGTACCCGCAGAAAGTCTTTTGCTGTACATTTTTTTCTTATTTTCGACAGTAAAGCACTTAGCAGCGCTGCTCAGTATCCAGTCAACGCGGTTCCCCTGTCGGGCTAAAAATCGCATAGCAGTGCCGCCAAGTGCTTTGTTGTCGATTATGCGATCAATACAACAAACTACCGCTAACTGTTAAATGAATAACTGTCGCTGACCCTCCCGCTTGAGGGGAAAATCTCGCTCATGCTCTTGCTCTTTAGTGGCGGAGAAGGGTCCTTCGGTTATTGTCGCACCGGGCAGATCAGGATCCTGACAGTGCGAGAGTTAGCGGAAGTTCACTGTACTTATAATATCAGTGCATGTCACTGACATTTTTTCGTGGTTTAAAATTAAATATTATATTAAATTACAGAATATGCTGCAGCGATAGAGCGAGGCCATCCAACACCAGCTTGCTCCGAGTGATTTAGTGTGCGAGCTTCACTTTTCTGACTCCGACGTGGTCAAAGACGATCGTACACAAATGCCTGATGGAGAAATCGTTATTATTCCCCGCAGGAACTATTCGTTCGTTGCAGATGCATTGCCCATCGCAGTAAATAACGGGGTAAGAATAGTAGTATTTTATGTTATACGGGTGTCCCACGATAGAATGTCATCCGTGAAATGCGGGGTTGGGGGTGAATTTCCGAGACGATTGATATAAGCATGTATGGGTCCCAGATCAACCCCTGAATTGTTATTAATTTTTCAAGGCAGTCAATCGGGCGCGCCTGTTGAGCGGGCCTACGTCGGTGAGCAACACGCACATGTCACCGGATAAAAACAAAACATTTGCAGTATCGATCGGCTCCAAGTCGACAAATGACTGATATATTGACATTTCATAACTATGAACAAAGGCATATCAATATAACTCATCAATGTTATAGAAAAAATGTACGACAAACTATTTCGAATCACCGTGTTTCCCCGCGTTTCCCGGCGTTTCCGGTATCACCGCAGTAGAGGCGCCGCCACGCAGTAGGTGGTGTAAGTCGTTGCCGTCATCGCTTTTTCAGACCATTTCTGCAACACTGCGTTCGGGCTCCTTTGCCTCTAGTCTCCATGGGATGCGTATTCGATCATCTTCCATCTCTTTTACACGACATCGTACTCAGCTTACTTCTCGAGGGCTTAGAGATAGTGGCGCCATCCCTGTTTGACCACATTTTTGTAGCCACTTTGAAATGCACAGATCAGCCTCCTCCCACTCTAGCCTCCATGTGCCACATGTTCAGATCCACCGAACCAACGATTTCAGACGTATATAGAAGAACAGTTCTTATGGGCGGCCTGAAGACAAATATTCTGCGACCCAAACTGCCGCGCGGCGGCGTGACGAGCGCACAGCTGTCGCGGCGGGGAGCAGCTCAATAAACTTAGCCGCCGACTATGAAAATATCGAATTCTTTTCCATGCCAATCGTTTGTTAGTGTTTGTTAGACAAAATCCAGCGTTTGTTAGACGTTATTTATTTAAAAATACGAAAAACAAATTTTATGTCAAAGTTAGCCGCAGGAAAATGCTTTTCTAATGATTTCGAACTTTTCTTCATAACCAATCGTTTGTTGGTGATCGTTAGTCGATTTTTATCGTTTGTTATAGCTTAATTTTGACTTTATCGTTAAAAAACTTTTCACTCCCATAGCACGCTGCCAGTTACGTAAAGTTGGCCGCATTGCCACGACGGCTGAGCAGGGCTTTGTACATAAAACTGCTGTATTTTGTCTAACAAATACTAACAAACTACTAACTATCGAGTAGGATTGAAATAATCAGCATTTTGCTGAAATTGTGGAGTTACAGGTACAAAGCCCTTCTCAGCCGACGTGGCAATGCGGCCAACTTCACGTGGCTTGCAGCCAACTTCAAGTGGCTTGCAGTGTGCCATGGGAGTGAAAAGTTTTTTATCGATAAAGTCAAAATTAAGCTCTAACAAACGATAAAAATCGACTAAGGAACGACTAACAAACGATTGGTTAAGAAAAAAAGTTCGAAATCATTTAAAAAAGCCCTTTCCTGCGGCTAACTTTGACATGAAATTTGTTTTTCGTATTTTTATATAAATAAAGTCTAACAAACGCTGGATTTTGTCTAACAAACACTAACAATCGAGTAGGATTGAAATAATCAACATTTTGCTAAAATTGAGGAGTTATATGTACAAAGCCCTGCTCAGCCGTCGTGGCAATGCGGCCAACTTCACGTGGCTTGCAGCCAACTTCACTTGGCTTGCAGCGTGCCATGGGAGTGAAAAGTTTTTTAACGATAACCCACCCTTAGTTAGAATTATTTAAGCAGAGGAAAAATTAGTTTCACAAATTGCCAATCTCCAGACAAAAATAGAAAAAAACATGCGGGAGCTAAAATATATAAAATATGTAAAATATATAATTTATATACCACTTACATAATTTAGCACAAAATTTTCGGTTACGAAATATAATTACCGCCGTTCGCACTTATCGTTATCATCGAATATTGGAAGAACCAACCCTGCAATGGAGTTAATAACCCTGCAATAACCATCATTCGTGAAATTAATAATTATTTACCAAATTATTTTAGATTAATTAATATTACAAAAGAATTTATGCACAATTATATTTTGGCTTCTTCAAGCTATTCGCTGTTTTTGATCCGAAAATTCAGCGTACAGCATACAAAGTTTCATTATTTCTCTAAACAAAAGTAAAAGACTTACGCGTCATCGTGTTCTGCAAAACGATGAAATGACAAGTTGAAATTTTTGCGCTTTGAATTACGGCATCCCCCGTCGGCACATAAACCGTTAGTTGGCATTTTCAACACTTATTTAAATCCAAAAAGTTAAAGAGCCCGGCAACCTGTCAAATGAACTCGAACTCGGTCGTTACTCGACGCAAGAGCGGAAAGGCGGTCTTACGGAACTATGCGGTAGTGGAACAAAGAGAGAGCGCTAGCGAAACGAGAAGGTGGAAGAGAGGGCGAGCATGTCCCCAGCGAGAACGGCCGCACGTGTTTCCAGCGCCGATTATACCTATGAGAGGAAGCAGGACACAACGATGTTGTGTCCGAGAGGAAGCGAGTGCGAGAGTGTAAACTGCCCTCAGCGCCGCCAATCGAGAACTAACCGTGGGGACATGTCTCCAATACTGTCGGCACATAATTTCCTTAAGAACCGGTCTTCTATGTACGTCTGAATTCGTTGACCGAACCCATGGTCGCTCGTCAATGCTGCGGGACCATATCGGCGGACTTTCACCTCGGAAATCAAACTAGATTTCCCACCAAAAAAGGGAATCTCGTCTTCGTGCAGCTGAAACACAGACGCACGACCGACGACTCCCGACTTCGAGGCCCACGGCGATCCTGAGGGCACGCGCCGTCAAAGTACTCAAAAATGGGCAAAAACTCCATCGACCGAAATAGCGTCCTGTCCCGACTGCGTTGAGATCGAGAAACTCGATGCCGTGAGTAGTGAGGTGGACTCCGAGAAAAGAAGTATGTACAGTGTAATATGAGCGTGCATGGATGGACCGAAATGAGAATTGTATTTCGAAGTACTACAAGTCGCGTAACGGAATTCGCGCATTCGTTAAATATTGTGGACGGCTGTGTAAAGTCGCGTAAAGGAAATCGCGCATTCGTTGAATTTTAAAAGCGTCACTAGGGGACCCGATTCGTGTCGCGGAATCATCCCGTTGGCCCCATCGTTTTGTTGGATGTAACTCGCCTCGCCCAGCGTCGGCATCGTTTAAAATATCTGTGGAGAAAAGCATATACCTGTGATAAATAAAGGAAGGGAGAGAGGATGTTGTTATAAGAGGAATAAAAGACATTAAGTAACAGAAATATAGAGAAGAACTGTTACAATACCTATCTCCGAGAATTTTCAACCGATTGGGATGTAAATTTGCATACATATATGGCTGAACAAGAAGGGACTACGGATTTTTTGGATTTCCGATATCTCTTAATTAAGGGGTTGAAACTGCCCTTTAATTTTTTAGACCAAACCATCGAATAATCAGCAACCCTTTTGCCATTCCGCGTTCAATCCACGTCAGTATAAGTTTGTTCTATGATGCGATTGCATATTCATAAATTCCACTCCCCGCCCCCTCCACCCAACCGTCCCTCACTCAAAAGGTAAACGTTCAAAATTTCTTACGGTGCCGCATGGACGAAGATTCGTAGAAATAAAAATGGGTTACAATGAAAGTTCAATCAGTAAAAATAGTCGAAACAAATTTTCTCGATTTGGCGGAATGCCTTCTTAAGCGGTCAACGCACCGTTAAAAACTTTGTTCTTTCCATAACTTTTGAACGGGCCGAGATACAAAAAAAGTTTAAAGGGAAGAAATGTTGCATTTTTCGACTACTAGCAGTTTATGATGATAATGTCGAATATGACAACAAATCTTAATTATTGATGGCAATAATTCGGCGCAAAGAGAGGCTACCCTGAGACAGCCTTGAGATCACCTTATTATGGACTAATAAACCTGTGTGAAGTTGGCAACTGACTTTACAGAAAATAATTTTTTTGCATTTGTTTGTACTGGGTTTGTACCCGATTGTACCGCCTTAAATTTCGATTGTACCTTGTAACGTGACATTTTGCCCCGTTACAAGGCACGGAGCGATTTTGGGTGACGGGTCGGATTTACGACCCTTTTCCTCGGCCGAGGACGCAAAGGGCCGCTCGATTCCCGACTCACTTGTAGGGGGGAACGGAGGGGGATCGTCATCGTCGAGAAGTATCTGGAAATTTCCATGTTTCACGTTTTCTTTTATAGTTCGGACACACTCTCCATGACCTAAGACGACGAGTACATCGCCTGTTTGGTTCGTGTTTTGCGGCGAGAGCGATCAAGCGTAACATTCCGAGTAAAGCAACGGCCGTTTCTATTGCGAGGATTGGGAGCCCGCGACCGTTGGTTCGGGCTATATATTTTTGTTTTGGTTAAGGAACAGAGATCGCTGTACGTCGCGCTCTTCACCATCGCCGATTTGTGGAGAATAATTGCGGAGAGGGGACGGGTGCTGCCCTTTCCCCTATCTCCTTCGCCGCGGTTGACCGAAGACGGTACGCGCGGCGTTTCTCCCAAGGCGCAGGCGAACGAGGAACACCATCGTTTGTGGACAAGGGGGATGCCCGAGGGGTGCTGGATTATGACCAAATATAACGTGTTTCCCGCCTCTCGAACCTAGCGGCCTCGGAGCCGTACCCCTCCTTTCGCGTCGCGAGCATCACAGTCCGACTAAAAATCGGCGCCTCCGTGTTGAGGCTTGGGAGGGTGGTGAGACGGGTGGCGGGTGTTGAAATGTGCGTTTTGGTCGTGGGCCCACCGAGGGACTTGAGGGACGCCTCGTCCTGTCGAGGGAGGCCTCCCCCGTGCCCGTCGCCCCCTCCCGGATCTTGGAGGAAGACGTTCGCGATGCGAACAATAGTAGCTGCGGGAGAAGCGCCGTACGCGGTAGTTGGGGTGTGTGGTGGGGGATCTTGGCCCGTCCCACGTGCGAATCATCACCGGTGTCCGAAGTTCGAAATTCGGGCACCGCGTGACAAGGGGGGGCGGGTGCCGCGAGGCACCCAATAACGCTCCTAGATATTAGGCGCACGAGCGCATTAGTAGTGGCGGTAAAACGGGGGGAGAGTAAGGAGCGTCAGCGATCACGACGAAGGAACATATTTCGTCAGTCGGAAGTCGAGTGCCCACGAGCCAAGTCGAGTAGTCCAAGAAGGAAGTAATCACGAGTGCCCGGCCGAGGACCGTCCCCGCGACGAGGAACGAGAGGCGAGGAAGCGTGTAGCGGTGAGCCCGATCCTCGCAATTTCTTTGGGTAAGGATTGGATGTGCCCTCGCCGGTGGGATTAATTACGAGGAACGCCTCGGTTTGTATTGTCTCGCGATGGGCGAGTTTGTTTTATAGAGACCCCCCTGGCGAGAAAATGCACGTCCAACCCTTCCGTGTTGGCCAAAACTTGTTAGTTGCGCGTGCGGTATTCTTTTCCCTTTCGCTTGTAATTAATGAAGTGCGTAAGTCGAGTATGGGATTTACGAATCCCTTGCGTGCGTGAGTGGGTCCGAGCGGTCGGAACAAAGGCCGATCATGGCCCGGGCAGCGTGTAGACGCGCCCGCGCGCTAGTGTTTACCTCGCGTTCACTCTCTCTCTCTCTCTCTCTCTCTCTCTCTCTCTCTCTCTCTCTCTCTCTCTCTCTCTCTCTCTCTCTCTCTCTCTCTCTCTCGCACGCCTTCGAGTCCGCGTGCTGCCGGTTATCTTTTTTTGTTCTCTCCGAATAGTGCGCGTTATAAGTTCGGCTTCCCTTCGGTGAATTTCTGTGCCCGTGTGTTAGTTCCGCGTACCTTGCTTGCCGGTTATCTCTCGCAATTTGTATTATTTCCCGTTTATCTCTTGCAAGTATTAGTATTTTCCGGTTACCTTCGTAAGTATTATGAATTGTTGGTTATCGACTCGTTATTTCTTCGCGTTACGATTTTCTCTCGGTTACGTCTCGGTTCTCTTTCGGTTGTCGTTGACGATTGGTCGCCCGCCACTTGCCGGTTCGGTTACCCGTGGTTCGTTACCTCTCGGTTGTCGGCCGGCTATCTACGCGTCCGGACCACGTGTTTCGCATTCCACGTCACATACTATGTGCGTTCTTCGACGGCCTACCCGCGTCCCTCCCTCGATAATCGCGTATCTTCCGGCTACCTGGCGAATACCTTCCGGTTATCCGACGTGTAGCTTTGGTTACCTTTCGTGTCTCTCGCGGTTACCCTCGGACTCAGTTTGTCGCGCGTAAAGTATTACCGGTTATATCTCCCTTTTAGACGAGATTCTATGACGAATGATTTTGTTTTACGAACCGACCCTGCTCAAGTTCCGCCCTGACTCGACCCACTTCTATCTATTGTCTCTCGCCGCAAATATGCCTAAGCAAACGGATGTCCGAACCCGTGTCGCGCGTGTGGCGCGAACTTCGCCGGCTTTGTCTCGGCGAATTAAACCAGGCTGCGTTGGCCCCGACGATGGTCCCCTCCCGTGCGCCCGTTCATTGTAATTATGCGTTACGTTTTATTGTTTTGGGTTATTTGGGGGAACCGTCCCCGTTCTAAACAAACCCTTGCGTGCGCCCGGTTAATTGAGTTAATTAGTTTTATTGTTTTGGTTATGTGGGGGAAGACCGGCCCCGTTTCTGTTCTTTTGTATTTCTCTGTTATTTTGTGGGGGACCGTCCCCGTGTATTTGAAGAAGCGGCAATAAACTTGGAACTAGTTATGAATTCGATTGTCTCCAACGTCTGCGCCCCTCTACCATATTCCCTCACGTCGGTGAGCTGAGTTAGCCGGCCCGTCCTCGGTCCTCACCGTCCTCCCGCCGCCTTTCGCGTCCGTCCTCGCGGCATGGGGAATTTTGAGTCAGTCCCGGACTGGCGGTACCTAGTACCTGGCGCCCAACGCCCCGCGTCGCGAGGCGCCTCACCCCGTCGGGCGATTGCCCAGGGCAAAAGTTTCAGGTTAACCAGGCGGAGGGAAATGTCAAGACCGGGAAGTGTGGAGGTGCACGCCGAATACCGCGAAGGCGGGCATGCTGGTCACAACCTTAAGGGGGACAAAAGTACGAGGGTATGCAAAAATGGACCGCAATCCATTTAGAGCTAAACAATTTGAATAAACGCGATTGAAAAGAGAATCGTTTGTACCCGTTTGTACCATTGAAAAGTTTTTTTTTTAAATTTTTTTTCAAACTTTCTTTTGGCAAAAAAAATTTTCGATTTTTTTTTAAATTTCCGTTCGTTCCGATAAGTATATCGTTTGTACCCATTGGTGTCGACGAGTAATTCGTATGTACCACCGAGAAAACGTTTGCACCCGTCTGTAGTATCAAGCAATCGTTTGAACCCCCTCGTACTGACGAGAATATCGTTTGTACCACCGAGGAAACGTTTGTACCCGTTTGTACTATCGAGCAATCGTTTGTACCCATTCGTATCGACGAGTATATCGTTTGTACCAGCAAGAAAACGTTTGTCCCCATCTGTATCATTGAGCAATCGTTTGTACCAACTAGAAAACGTTTGTACTCGTCTGTACTATCGAGCAATCGTCTGTACCCGTTCGTATCGATGAGTATATCGTTTGTACCACCGAGAAAACGTTTGTACCCGTCTGTACTATCGAGCAATCTTTCGTATCCATCTGTACTATCGAGCAATCGTTTGTACCCGTTGGTACTGACGAGTATATCGTTTGTACCACCGAGAAAACGTTCGTACCCGTCTGTACTATCGAGCAATCGTTTGTACCCGTTCGTATCGGTGAGTATATCGTTTGTACTATCGAGCAATCGTTTGTACCGGTCCGTATCGACGAGTATATCGTTTGTACCACCAAGAAAACGTTTGTACCCGTTTGTACTATCGAGCAATCGCTTGTATCCGTCTGTACTATCGAGCAATGGTTTGTACCCGTTCGTACTGACGAGTATATCGTTTGTACCGCCGATAAAACGTTCGTACCCGTCTGTACTATCGAGCAATCATTCGTATCCGTCTGTGCTGTAGAGCGATGGTTTGTACCCGTTCGTACTGACGAGTATATCGTTTGTACCACCGAGAAAACGTTTGTACCCGTCTGTACTATCGAGCAATCGTTTGTACCCATTCGTATCGACGAGTACATCGTTTGTACCCATCTGTACTATGGAGCAATCGTTTGTACCCATTCGTATCGACGAGTATATCGTTTGTACCACCGAGCAATCGTCTGTACCCGTCTGTATTATCAAGCAATCGTTTGTACCCATTCGTACTGACGAGTATATCGTTTGTACCAACTAGAAAACGTTTGTACTCGTCTGTACTATCCACCAATCGTTTGTACCTGTCTGTAATATCAAGGAATTGTTTGTACCCCCTCGTACTGATGAGTATATCGTTTGTACCGCCGCCAAATCGTTTGTACCCATCTGTACTATCACGCAATCGTTTGTACCCGTCTGTACTATCACGCAATTGTTTCTACCCATTGGTATCGACGAGTATATCGTTTGTACCACCGAGAAATCGTTTGTACACGTTAGTATCGACGAGTATATCGTTTGTACCACCGCAAAATCGTTTGTACCCGTCTGTACCATCGAGCAATCGTTTTTATCACCGAGATATCCTTCGTACCCGTTCGTACCAACGAGTAAATCGGGTGAACCCGATTGTATCGTCTTGAATTTCATTTGTACCGTAAGAGGGAAAAAAGTATGAGGACATGGTAAAATGGGCCGTAATCCATTGCAAGCTGAATGATTTTCAAAGACGACATTACAAGGGACTCGTTTGTACCCGTTTTGAGCGTTAGAAATTAAAAAAAAAATTGTTGATTTTTCGTATTCATTTTAATCGGGCGTCATTGACGGAAAGGAGCTTTTAGTTTGGGTCTTTGAGGAGGTGAAAATACAGGGTGTGAATAGGAAAAAAAAAATCGACCACAAGTAGTAGGGCTATTCCGATTCTGAGCCACTTTTGGGGGGAGGGTCAAGGGGCGGTCAATGGGGGTGGGCTCGGGGGAGCGGGGGTCCAGGGGCCGGTGTCCAGGGGGGTCCAAGGGGGGATTCAGGGGGTGATGTCGAGAGGGGGGAGGGGGGTCGCCGGGCGCGTGTGACGTCACAGAGTGGCCTCTGTGGAGGGGGGTGGGGGGGGGGGCATGTGGTCCGTGGAGCAACTGGCGGGGAAGCCGCCGTCGATGAGTGCTGTGTGTGTGAAGGCGACCTGAGTGCTGAGGGCGACCTTTCAAAGCCCATTATTTATGACATGTAGCTGTTTCAATTCCGAACGACAATGTCAATTGCATCCACCCTGTCTCAAAGCTCGCCGACACTCGAGACAGGTCCTGACAGGTTTCTTGGAAAGGCGTGCGTGACAACCATATATGGGTCAGAAAATTTCCGGTAATATGAAAACGCTAGGCGCCACATGAAGGGCGGCGCCATTCAAATCCTATTATTTGTGACATGCAGCTGGTTCCATTCCGAAAGACAATGTCAATTGCATCCGCCCCGTCTCAAAGCTCGCCGACACTCGAGACAGGTCCTGACAGGTTTCTCGAGAAAACTATAATCTTTAGGGATCAAAGGGACCGCGGATGTACCACTTGAGCGCAGCTGCACTCTTGAAAAGTCGAGATCTCCATTCCGAAAGATAATGTCAAGATGTTTGCATGCGCGTCCACTCGTCACGAATCTCGCCAACACTTTAGACAGGTCTCGACAAGTCATGATTTCTTGAAAAAACTATATACTTTAGGGATCAAGGGCCGTTGGCGCCGATGGACCACTTAAGGAGGTACACTAGCTTCAGCAAAATGGTGATAGATCAATAAAATTTGGTGAATATATTCTTTAGTATTATTCATGTACACATTTTTTCAGATTTTTTGGTTGTGCCGTTTTGTTACAAATAATTCACAAGCGTTTATTCTTATACCCGGAATATATACCTATATCTATAAAAACCCTATGCTTATACACGTGAACTTCAATGTTCAATTATTCGATAACGGCACAATGAAAAAATCTGAAAAAAATTGTATTGACATATATAATACTAAAGAATATACTCACCAAATTTTATTGATCTATCACCATTTTGAAATTTGACCATGGTTTAGCATGGCAACATTGTATGAAGCTGGTGTACCTCCTTAAGCTGAAGGACCCATAAAATCTTTTGACTCGATGCATCCCGACTTCCTGTTTTTTGTCTCATGTTCCTCCAGCGATCTACGCATTATCGGGAAACTCCGTTTTCCCGAGAGAGAGAAGGCCAATTTTTTTCCCGAAGGAAGAGCCTTTTTAATGATCCGCTCCGCTCAAATCTGGCCGCACTTTGCATGAAGCAGTCAGTCTGTTAACATCGTGGAAGTTTTTTCGTACTCGTCAACATGGATCAAATCTTGCATGACCAAGCCGTACTTTTCACACGTTCGAAGATTTTGCCGCGTGGGAGCAACGATGCGTCGAGTTCATCGAAGGGCTGGAAACGCAAAGCCGGATTAAGCGCCCGCGATTATTAATTGGATATCAACAGTCCCTTATAGCCCAAATAGCGCGTCTGGAAGGATTCAGGAATTGTGTGCGGAGTCGTTTCGTACACACGGGCGCAGGACATGGTGATCATGAGTTAATCTGGCGGGAGATTGAAACATCCTTCCAGAGTCGCATATTGACCGGTTCCATCATCAATCGCAGCCACATCGAGCCGAAACACTTTCTAAATGATGCTCGCGTCCTAGTGCTTCATCATGTGCAAAATATTATCAGCAATCACAAAAGCATTAAAATCAATACAGTGTTTAATGGTGAATTCGCGAGTGGTGACAAACATGCGAATAAAAGTGTCAACACGCGAAACTGTGAACTATTTAACACAAGCGATTTGAACGAGTGGTATGAGCAGCGTGTGATCGAGCCTACTTTAACATTACTCGATGAATTTCAAGAACGTGATAGTGGCTGGGCTCTGCAAAAAATACTTAACCTCACGATAAATGTGAATACGTATAATCCGATGCGTGCCGGGTGCTCCATATCATTGCCGCGGGAAATAATGTTGAAGAAGGCTGTGGTTAACGTCAAATCCAAGGATAACGCATGTTTCGCATAGGCAGTTATCGCTGCGCTATACCCGGCTGAACAACACAATGCTCGTCCATCTTCTTATCCTCATCATTTGACAGTACTGAATCTCCAGGATATCGAATTCCCGGTGACGATACATCAAATAAAAAAATTTGAATTTCATAACAATGTATCGATCAACGTATATACCACCACCATCAAAAAGGACATTGTTCCGATACGCGTAACTCAACACAAGAAGGGAAAGCACATCAATTTGCTGTACATGCAAGATACCGAGGACAGCAATGTGGGACACTTTGTATGGATCAAGAACCTGTCGAGACTCGTGACGAAGCAATTGAACAAAACGGGGCATAAAACATATATCTGTGATCGGTATGTAGTTACCATAATATAGTAGTTAGCATATATAGGTAATTATATATGCTAGACGAATTAAACAAAACAATTTTTTTGCAGATGTTTGCACTACTTCGGTTCCGAGGAAAAATTGCAATCACACGAGGTCGATTGTGGAGCAATAAATGACTGTGCGATCCGACTACCAAACGACACCAATAAGTGGCTCCAGTTCAGCAACTTTAGCCGGAAAGAGCGACATCCCTTCATTGTGTATGCTGATTTGGAGTGTGTGCTGGCAAAGACCGATGGGGAGAAACTAGCGAAAGATATGTATCAACATCATGAAGTATTTAGTATCGGATCCTATGTGTGTTGTTCATATGACAATTCATTATCGTCGTATCACTCACGCCGCAGTGCTGATTGCGTATCATGGTTTGTGGAAGAACTAAAAAATCTGGCACTGCGGATAAAAGAAACTTTTTGTGATAATGTACCAATGGTGCATTTAACACCGAGTGAGTGGGCTGGTTTTCGCACAGCGACTCAATGTCACATATGTGAGAAACCATTTGCGCAAGAAGATGTACGCGTTCGAGATCATTGCCATCTGACTGGGCGCTATAGAGGCCCCGCCCATTCCAACTGCAACTTAGATTACAAGCAGTTATTTTTCATTCCAGTAGTTTTCCACAATTTATCCGGTTACGATGCACATTTTATAATCAAGGAAGTAGCCACAGCGTTCGAAGGAAGAACCGATGTGCTTCCAATCACAAAGGAGAAATACATCTCATTCACGAAGCATGTTGAAATTGAAGACGATTCAAAACACAAGATCCAATTGCGCTTTATCGACTCACACAAATTCCTCAACACCAGTCTCGACAAATTAGCATCATTCTTGACCGAGGACAAACTCAAAATTTTAGGCACGCAATTCCCAACTCTCTTGACAGACGATTTCAATTTGCTGACGCGAAAAGGCGTCTTCCCTTATGAATATATTGATGACGTGACGAAGCTAGACGACACTTGCCTACCACCACGTGACGCATTTTACAGTTCCCTGACACATGCTACAGTATGTGAGAGCGAGTACGCACATGCTGAGAAAGTTTGGGAGCGGTTCTCCATTCGATCGCTGGGTGACTATAGCGATTTGTACCTGAAGACAGATGTCTTGTTATTAGCCGATATTTTCGAAGACTCGAAATACATGCGTTGAGAGCTATGGCTTAGATCCCGCATATTACTATACATTGCCCGGATATACCTGGGATGCAATGTTAAAACACTCGAATGTCAAGTTCGAATTACTAACTGACATCGACATGGTTTTGTTCGTTGAGCGGGGTATACGCGGTGGTCTGAGTCAATGCTCAAACTGATATGCACACGCTAATAACAAGTATATGGAGTCGTTTGATCCATCGAAAGCATCATCATACTTGATGTATTTTGACGTCAACAATTTGTATGGATGGGCAATGTGCCAACCCTTGCCATATGCAGATTTTCAATGGTTCAACGACGTGTCCAATTTTGATCCATCATGCATCGCACTAGACTCACCTATCCTTGAAGTCGACTTGGAATATCCGCAATCTCTCCTTGATGCGCACAAAGACCTGCCGTTTTGTCCAATACATAAAAAACCGCCGGGTAAGAAGGGGGAAAAGCTGTTGGCAACCGTCTGCAATAAAAAGCGCTACGTCATACACTACCGGAATTTGCAACAGTGCTTACGCCATGGACTTTGCCTCACGAAAATCCATAGAGTCCTACAGTTTACACAATCGCCATGGCTGCGTTCGTATATTGAGTTGAATACACAGTTTCGAACGCTTGCCAAAAACGATTTCGAAAAGAATTTATTCAAATTAATGAATAATGCAGTCTTTGGCAAAATGATGGAGAATGTGCACAATCATTTAGATGTAAAACTTTTATCAAAATGGGAGGGCAGATATGGCGCAGAGGCAATGATTGCGAAGCCAAACTTCCACAGCCGAAGTGTTTTTTCGGAAAACCTCGTTGCCGTGGAATTGCGCAATCTCGAGGTGAAATTCAACAAGCCGATATGTGTGGGTATGTGCATACTCGACATTTTCAAAACGTGCTTGTATGGATTTCATCACGAGTATATGGAACCTCTGTATCGAGATAAATGTAAAGTCATGTATACCGATATGATGTATTTTGACGTCAACAATTTGTATGGATGGGCAATGTGCCAACCCTTGCCATATGCAGATTTTCAATGGTTCAACGACGTGTCCAATTTTGATCCATCATGCATCGCACTAGACTCACCTATAGGCTACATCCTTGAAGTCGACTTGGAATATCCGCAATCTCTCCTTGATGCGCACAAAGACCTGCCGTTTTGTCCAATACATAAAAAACCGCCGGGTAAGAAGGGGGAAAAGCTGTTGGCAACCGTCTGCAATAAAAAGCGCTACGTCATACACTACCGGAATTTGCAACAGTGCTTACGCCATGGACTTTGCCTCACGAAAATCCATAGAGTCCTACAGTTTACACAATCGCCATGGCTGCGTTCGTATATTGAGTTGAATACACAGTTTCGAACGCTTGCCAAAAACGATTTCGAAAAGAATTTATTCAAATTAATGAATAATGCAGTCTTTGGCAAAATGATGGAGAATGTGCACAATCATGTAGATGTAAAACTTTTATCAAAATGGGAGGGCAGATATGGCGCAGAGGCAATGATTGCGAAGCCAAACTTCCACAGCCGAAGTGTTTTTTCGGAAAACCTCGTTGCCGTGGAATTGCGCAATCTCGAGGTGAAATTCAACAAGCCGATATGTGTGGGTATGTGCATACTCGACATTTTCAAAACGTGCTTGTATGGATTTCATCACGAGTATATGGAACCTCTGTATCGAGATAATGTAAAGTCATGTATACCGATACGGATAGTCTCATATATGACATTGAGAGCGATGATATATATGTTGACATGAAGCGCGAAATTTCAAAATTTGACACGAGCGATTATTCAGCGGACAATAGGTATGGTATACCGCTTGTCAATAAGAAGGTACCCGGTCTCATGAAGGACGAATGTAATGGAGCAATTATGACTGAATTTATTGGACTTCGATCGAAAATGTACGCAACACGTGTCGAGGGTAAGAAGGACACGAAAAAAGTTAAAGGCGGCAAGAGTAGCGTTGTGGCGAGAACAATCATGTTTGACGATTATACTCAATGCTTGAAGGAAAATATTGAAATGGAGCGTAGTCAAACATACATTCGATCAAAGTTGCATAAGGTCTACACCATTCGCGAGACGAAAATTGCTCTGAGTCCTCATGACGATAAGCGGTATATCATACCTAGGACCTCTGATACCCTACCATGGGGGCATTACAGAATACCGTCGTGAAAAGTTTTGTAATTTTTTTTTCCACAACCTTGATGTAAAATTGTGTACATTTTTTATGAATATCGATGTATAAAACTCGTGAAAATTTTGTATATATTTTGTTCACTCGATGTTAAAATTATGTTTGTTGTTGTATATTGTAACGGTTCGCTTGCTCAGGTAAGCACCCGTCACACCTCACGCGCAATTATGACACCAATCCCGATATAATTACGCGAGATGGCCTGTGGACGGACCAAACGGCCATGCCGCCAGCAGGGCAGGACGCTCGCACCTAGCATGCGGGGCACGCCCGCGACACCTCGCAAAGCGCTCCGCCCATTGCGAGGGCCAGCACAACCGCTAACTCGTGGTTGTACCCGCCTCCCGTTTTACATATCGCGTGTGTCGTACTGTAATCACTCCCATTAGATAAAAGTGCGCCCTAAATTCATCGCGACGCCTCTTCACACCTAATGTGCGCCTGATATCGAAGTGAGGAACAATCTGGAATATCATTCCCCTCGAAATGTGTACAGTGTGCGAACGTCCTCAAAGTCGCAAGGACGGTCACCCCACTAACTGAACGTCTCCCAGCAAGGCGATCCCCTACCTAGCACCCGAGAATCGCTAGAGAAATGGAACTTCTCCTGACGTGCCTGGGGCTATTTAAGGGCGTGCACGACCACAAGAGGCACTCTTCGCAAATTACTCATCATTTAACGTGGAGTCAACTTGTCATCCGACATCTCGGATCGCAGGATGGAGGTCTCGCTGCCTAAGCCTTGGTCCCATCCCAGAATAACCCCAGCTTCGTGGTAAGGTGCTCTGTTTCCTTGGGAAGCCCCAGCATTGCGCTGGAAGTCCTACCTCGGAAACAGAGACAACGTGGTGATTGCTAGATAGGGAATCTTACGTAATGGTAGTCTTCGAGGATTCGGCTTCGATCCGGCCAGTCAAGGTTATTCCAAAGTCGGAATAGAAATACGGGATGTTTACGTTTCGGCCCTCTGATTAGGGTCCTTTTCAGAAATTTTATTTTTCTGTATATAATACGATACACATTTTATTATATAACAATGTTTGAGAACGGTTGTAAATATGAGCGTTTATGTTCATGATTCGGTTGTCTAATTCATAAATCTTATAAGTGTTAGTCATTTGGTATAATAATTCAGTAGATTCAGTTTTAGTTATACTTAAGTTAATGCAATGTGAATAATGTAGTTGATTATATTATTTATTGTTTTTGGTGTGTTAGTGTTTGAAATGTATGATGTGTGATATAGCGGTTTACTCAATTATGGAATAATAAAGAGATGAAGTGTAAGAGATAACTAACCTCGATGTTGTTGATATTTCAAATTTTTGCTAATACTTAGAAGGTTGTGTCGAAGAACATTATTTATGGGAGTAAATAATGTTAGGTGAGAAATTACTCCATCAATAGAGATGTTATCGTTTATCGGCGATTTTGCATGTCTGTAATCGATAATTCATTATAAAGCAAATAAAAAAGGGAAAAAGTTGTGTGTTTTGTTGAAGAATTATTTTGTCAAAAAGTTATGATAATTACCTATTGAGTTGTTTTTATATAAACTTTGTTACGCCTTCTAAGATGAGCAAAAGCTCGAAATTTACAATTTTTGTCTCTACATGTTGAGTTGTGTGGTCAACGAGAGTTCGAGAAAAACTGAGAGGTGTGTTTATTTTATGGAGTGTATTCGAGTCTCTGTGCGGTGAATCGGGGGAGGAAGATCATTTGGGCAGTGACGTGTCAAGGAAAATAAAATAGATGTGTCAAGATGGGCATATTTGAGATAAGTGATAATGTCATTGATAAGTTAGTTTATCGTGTCAGTGTATTAAATTAGTTTATAGTGTCAGTAATTTTAAAATTGTTATGTGAGGTGAATGCTGTAAAATGTTTTAATAATTATATGATAGAATTGTAAATTGAACTTAGTTTTTGTATGTCTGTTCTAAAATTTATAGAGTTGGAGTGTGCCTTAATTTGGATCATTTCAAGGATTAATCTTTTTTTAAGCCAGTTCTCATTATTTAAGATTTTTACGTTGTCAAATTGGAAATCGTGTTTTTGTTCTATTGCATGTTGTGCTAAAGCTGTGTGTATTGTGGTGGTGTGTTTTATGCTATTTTTGTGTTCTTTAATTCTGGTTTCAAGGTATCTTTTGGTTTGACCAATGTATGTGGCGTTACAGTCTTTACAATCGATTTGGTAAACTACGTTTGATTTTCGGTTGTTGTTTATCTTGTCTTTGGTGGAGCCAATGATTGATGAAATGTTGTGTCTATTGTTTGTGACTAGTGTTATGTTGTATTGTCGGAAGAGATGAATCAGTTGATGATGTATGCTTTTGGTGTAGGGAAGGTTTATTAATCTGGAGGAATCAAAATTGATGTTATTGGTTCTTTTATTGTTGATTATGGAGAGCCGTTGTTTTATTATTTTTTCTGTGAAAGTGATTGGGTAGCAATTTTTTGTCATTGTGTTACTGATGAGTTGTAGATTTTCGTTGTGAAATGACGGATGAGATAATTTTATTGCTCGGTCAACTAGCATGTAGATTATGGCTTTTTTTTGAGAGAGTGGGTGGTGTGAGAAGAAATTTATAAATCTGCCTGACCAGGTTGGTTTTCTGTACCAATTAGTGATAATTGAGTTTTGTTTGCGGATTAGAAGTAAATCTAGAAACGGGATTTTGTTGTCTATTTCGTTTTCGGATGTGAATTGTAATTTTGGATGGTAAGAGTTAAAGATCTTTTTAGTAGGTTCTATTTCGTGTGTTGGTAGAGCAATAATAATATCGTCGACGTATCTTTTATATAGTGGTGGTGAGAATTTTAGTTTTTCTAGACAATTTGTTTCGAGATCTATCATGACTATGTTGGATAATATTGGAGCTAAAGGTGAACCCATAGGTAATCCTGAGATTTGTTGGTAAATTGCATCTTGGAAAGTTAAGAATGTTGAGAACATGATGTATTCTATGGCTTTAATTATTTCATGTAAAGGAAATGTTATTGCAAATAAGTTTGCTCGTTTTTGTAGGCTTTGAATGACTAGTTGTAGTGGGATGTTGGTGTAGAGAGAAACGACGTCAAATGAGACTAATTTATGGTTAAGTGGGATTGAGATGTTGGAGAGTGAGTGTTTTAGGTGGAAGCTATCTTTAACGTGTGAATTGGTCGTGCTGATTAATTTAGAGAGTTTCGATTGTATGAATTCGGCAAGTTTATGTGTTGGACTATTTATAGATGATACTATTGGACGAAGTGGATAGTTGTTTTTGTGAATTTTGGGCAAGCAGTAGAGACGGGATAGGTTGCAATTTTCGGCTTTTACATATTTATACTTACTTTCATCTATGATTTTTAGAGTCTTCCATCTGGAGAGAATATTGTTGATGCTTTTTTGTAATGTATTGATGGGATTTTTGTTTGTTGCTTTGTAAATTGTGGAGTCCGCAAGTAAGTCAAGAGTTTTTGCAATGTAGTCTGATTTTTTAAGAATAACGGTTGAGTTTCCTTTGTCAGCTCGTGTTATCAAAAGTTGAGGGTTGTTTTTTAAAAATAAGGATGTGTGTTTTATGATTTGGTTTGTGTTGGAAAATGATGTTGGAATATTTATTTTGTTTAGGATCTTATTGAATCTGGTTCTAATTTCTATTTGTCTAGGTTTGTCAAGTAAAAATTCCAGTTTAGCTTCGAGTTCGGAGATTGATTTATGGATGTGGGTTTTTATGTTTGAGGGTCTGAGATACGGAAAACAGAATTTTTCACCCAGAGACAATAAAGTGGAAATGTGTAGCGGAATGTCAATATTGGAGAGGTTTATGAGCCAATCTTTAGTTTTGCTTAATGTGATTGTTGAATTTATGTTGTTCAGAGGATCGGTGGGAAGATTGTTGTTTGTGTCTTGTTGTCTATTATTAAGAGTTGAGTATAAGATATTGTCATTTTGTGATGTTAGATTTGTGTTTTGATAATTTGGACAATGTGTGTTGTTGTGGTCCATATGTGTTTGTGATGATATTGCTTTTAAAAATTCCTCATGGTTGAAAATGTGCTGGTGTATGTTTTTGGTACGTTGAAATCTAAGATATTGAAGTTTTTTTTGGTGTTTTTCATATGAAAGTTTTGACAGTTTGTTTAATTTTATTCGTTCTAAAGTGAAAAATTTTTCTTTAAAATTGTTTTGAGTTTTGTTGATTGTTTCTGTATTTTTATCTATTTTTTTATTTAGTATTTTTATTCGAAAATTGAGATCATCGATTTCTATACTTAATAGTGACTTGTGGAATTTGTGTGATATTCTATCAAGTTTTATTTTACCTTTGTTGCCGGAAATTTGAATGTTTATGTGTTTTGTGAAAATGTGTTTAGGTATCAAGTTTGATAGTTTGAATAGTGACTTGTGGAATTTGTGTGATATTCTATCAAGTTTTATTTTACCTTTGTTGCCGGAAATTTGAATGTTTATGTGTTTTGTGAAAATGTGTTAAGGTATCAAACTTGATACCTAAACTGAAAATTGAAAATGTGTTTAGGTATCAAGTTTGATACCTAAACACATTTTCACAAAACACATAAACATTCAAATTTCCGGCAACAAAGGTAAAATAAAACTTGATACAATATCACACAAATTCCACAAGTCACTATTAAATATAGAAATCGATGATCTCAATTTTCGAATAAAAATACTAAATAAAAAAATAGATAAGAATACAGAAACAATCAACAAAACTCAAAACAATATTAAAGAAAAAATTTTCACTTTAGAACGAATAAAATTAAACAAATTGTCAAAACTTTCATATGAAAAACACAAAAAAAAACTTCAATATCTTAGATTTCAACGTACCAAAAACATACACCAGCACATTTTCAACCATGAGGAATTTTTGAAAGCAATATCATCACAAACACATATGGACCACAACAACACACATTGTCCAAATTATCAAAACACAAATCTAACATCACAAAATGACAATATCTTATACTCAACTCTTAATAATAGACAACAAGACACAAACAACAATCTTCCCACCGATCCTCTGAACAACATAAATTCAACAATCACATTAAGCAAAACTAAAGATTGGCTCATAAACCTCTCCAATATTGACATTCCGCTACACATTTCCACTTTATTGTCTCTGGGTGAAAAATTCTGTTTTCCGTACCTCAGACCCTCAAACATAAAAACCCACATCCATAAATCAATCTCCGAACTCGAAGCTAAACTGGAATTTTTACTTGACAAACCTAGACAAATAGAAATTAGAACCAGATTCAATAAGATCCTAAACAAAATAAATATTCCAACATCATTTTCCAACACAAACCAAATCATAAAACACACATCCTTATTTTTAAAAAACAACCCTCAACTTTTGATAACACGAGCTGACAAAGGAAACTCATCCGTTATTCTTAAAAAATCAGACTACATTGCAAAAACTCTTGACTTACTTGCGGACTCCACAATTTACAAAGCAACAAACAAAAATCCCATCAATACATTACAAAAAAGCATCAACAATATTCTCTCCAGATGGAAGACTCTAAAAATCATAGATGAAAGTAAGTATAAATATGTAAAAGCCGAAAATTGCAACCTATCCCGTCTCTACTGCTTGCCCAAAATTCACAAAAACAACTATCCACTTCGTCCAATAGTATCATCTATAAATAGTCCAACACATAAACTTGCCGAATTCATACAATCGAAACTCTCTAAATTAATCAGCACGACCAATTCACACGTTAAAGATAGCTTCCACCTAAAACACTCACTCTCCAACATCTCAATCCCACTTAACCATAAATTAGTCTCATTTGACGTCGTTTCTCTCTACACCAACATCCCACTACAACTAGTCATTCAAAGCCTACAAAAACGAGCAAACTTATTTGCAATAACATTTCCTTTACATGAAATAATTAAAGCCATAGAATACATCATGTTCTCAACATTCTTAACTTTCCAAGATGCAATTTACCAACAAATCTCAGGATTACCTATGGGTTCACCTTTAGCTCCAATATTATCCAACATAGTCATGATAGATCTCGAAACAAATTGTCTAGAAAAACTAAAATTCTCACCACCACTATATAAAAGATACGTCGACGATATTATTATTGCTCTACCAACACACGAAATAGAACCTACTAAAAAGATCTTTAACTCTTACCATCCAAAATTACAATTCACATCCGAAATCGAAATAGACAACAAAATCCCGTTTCTAGATTTACTTCTAATCCGCAAACAAAACTCAATTATCACTAATTGGTACAGAAAACCAACCTGGTCAGGCAGATTTATAAATTTCTTCTCACACCACCCACTCTCTCAAAAAAAAGCCATAATCTACATGCTAGTTGACCGAGCAATAAAATTATCTCATCCGTCATTTCACAACGAAAATCTACAACTCATCAGTAACACAATGACAAAAAATTGCTACCCAATCACTTTCACAGAAAAAATAATAAAACAACGGCTCTCCATAATCAACAATAAAAGAACCAATAACATCAATTTTGATTCCTCCAGATTAATAAACCTTCCCTACACCAAAAGCATACATCATCAACTGATTCATCTCTTCCGACAATACAACATAACACTAGTCACAAACAATAGACACAACATTTCATCAATCATTGGCTCCACCAAAGACAAGATAAACAACAACCGAAAATCAAACGTAGTTTACCAAATCGATTGTAAAGACTGTAACGCCACATACATTGGTCAAACCAAAAGATACCTTGAAACCAGAATTAAAGAACACAAAAATAGCATAAAACACACCACCACAATACACACAGCTTTAGCACAACATGCAATAGAACAAAAACACGATTTCCAATTTGACAACGTAAAAATCTTAAATAATGAGAACTGGCTTAAAAAAAGATTAATCCTTGAAATGATCCAAATTAAGGCACACTCCAACTCTATAAATTTTAGAACAGACATACAAAAACTAAGTTCAATTTACAATTCTATCATATAATTATTAAAACATTTTACAGCATTCACCTCACATAACAATTTTAAAATTACTGACACTATAAACTAATTTAATACACTGACACGATAAACTAACTTATCAATGACATTATCACTTATCTCAAATATGCCCATCTTGACACATCTATTTTATTTTCCTTGACACGTCACTGCCCAAATGATCTTCCTCCCCCGATTCACCGCACAGAGACTCGAATACACTCCATAAAATAAACACACCTCTCAGTTTTTCTCGAACTCTCGTTGACCACACAACTCAACATGTAGAGACAAAAATTGTAAATTTCGAGCTTTTGCTCATCTTAGAAGGCGTAACAAAGTTTATATAAAAACAACTCAATAGGTAATTATCATAACTTTTTGACAAAATAATTCTTCAACAAAACACACAACTTTTTCCCTTTTTTATTTGCTTTATAATGAATTATCGATTACAGACATGCAAAATCGCCGATAAACGATAACATCTCTATTGATGGAGTAATTTCTCACCTAACATTATTTACTCCCATAAATAATGTTCTTCGACACAACCTTCTAAGTATTAGCAAAAATTTGAAATATCAACAACATCGAGGTTAGTTATCTCTTACACTTCATCTCTTTATTATTCCATAATTGAGTAAACCGCTATATCACACATCATACATTTCAAACACTAACACACCAAAAACAATAAATAATATAATCAACTACATTATTCACATTGCATTAACTTAAGTATAACTAAAACTGAATCTACTGAATTATTATACCAAATGACTAACACTTATAAGATTTATGAATTAGACAACCGAATCATGAACATAAACGCTCATATTTACAACCGTTCTCAAACATTGTTATATAATAAAATGTGTATCGTATTATATACAGAAAAATAAAATTTCTGAAAAGGACCCTAATCAGAGGGCCGAAACGTAAACATCCCGTATTTCTATTCCGACTTTGGAATAACCTTGACTGGCCGGATCGAAGCCGAATCCTCGAAGACTACCTTTTCATCCACACGGCCGCACACATCTCTAACTCAATCTTACGTAATACCTGGATCAATTGTCGTTAGGGCAATTGACCACTATTCCCAACATCCCACGCATATTACGCGAAGTGTGCAGTCCGAGTAGTGCCTGTCGCATTTCGCTGCACACGTGGGAAATTCTGGACCAGCTTCACTGGTCTTTGGTCCTCCTTGTCTGGCACCAAGGAGGTCAGCCGTCCCTCTCGGACGGCCCCGCTATACGCACTCGAGGATTGCAGGATAACCCGTCCTCGAGCCCGCGTATTATCTAACGCTAGCTTACCTAGCGCGTGAGCGACACAGTGTGGCACCCGTGCGCTAAGTTGCACTCTGCAACAAGTGCCAGCCGGATTTAACGCCAGATAACCGATTGTAACAACCCTAATAGAAAACTCAATGGGCTATCGCATTCTCATTGCAGAAGCGAACCCGAAACCGGCTGTACGCGTATACGACGACGCTCGTGGATTGTACGAGTGCGAGCGAGACGGAGAGTGTGAGAGAGAGAGTGAAAGAGAGAGAGATCGCGCCAACGGCTCAACGTGCGCACATAGATCTCGTACACACTCTTCCTATTTCTGTCCTTACAACAAAGACAGCGCTTCTCGCCACCCGTTCCCGGTCCCCGTAAAAGTCGTAACACACAGACTAACACTACAATAATCACCAATTCTAACGCAGAAGCATTTATTTGTTCATCCACCCGAACTAACGAATACGACAATCCACAACATCGAATGCCAATGATGACGGATTGAGATAGGCGTCTTTGAGACCCTCAAACTACTGAGGCATCTCCTAAAAACACCTTAAAAATCCTTACCATCATTCTTGGCATACCTCTGGTACATCGCCCTTCAGGAAGGCTACGAGAACCCCGCAAAATATAAGGCGAATATTTGCCGCATAACTCTCGTTTCCCGAAGACCCGCGTGAACGTCGGCTCGAGAAACGAAATAAAACTTTCGTGGAAATCACGAAACGTTTCAATATATTGCGTAAGAATATATTTATTTCCCGTAAATAAAGAAACGGACTTTTTATAATCCCATGTGTTTATTCACTCTATCCATCTCCTCACGTTTCACGAAAAAGGGCGACAGCCAGAAGGGGGGAAGCAAGCCTGCTGTGGAGTCGGTCGGAGGGATGCGGGGACGACCAGCAGGTCAAGAGTCATAAAACATACATATTTTTCCATTTTTCTTTATTATCGACTACAAATCGGATTTACTTATCCAACTATTGTGGCTATTGTCGAAACCTAACCACTTTACAAACATTCGATTACCGCGCTTCTTCAATACCGCTTCAATGAGATAGATATCGGGGTGCTCGACACTGAGAAGCTCTTGTTCGTAGAAACCACCGGCGATCGGTTCATCTTTATGGTCCTTCAAGTGGTACGTGACGGGATGAGTTTTTTCACACGATATATTGTAAATATTTCCGTTGTCCAGTTTGGGGCGTAACCCTTTTCGAAAACAGTCTTAAATTTGCTGATTCTCACTTTATCACCAACGGCGAATTTCGGCGATCTTTTCATTGGAGGTTTATTGAAAATCTGCTGCAGTTGCTTCTCATTTTCCGCGTTGACATTTCTCGGCTTCATCTTAATGGTGCGGTGTACAGAATCGTTGTACTCGGCTACTAGATTATCAAGAATATCGATCCACTTATAATTACCACGAAGACTAAATTGCATCCACATCTTGTTCTTCAATGTACGATTGAAACGCTCGCAAATGGATGCCTTCAAGTTGCTATATGTTGAATACATGTGAATATTGTACTTCTTCATAATGGCCTTGATGTCACAATTGTAGAATTCTTTTCCCCGATCAACGTGTAAGTTCTGCGGTATGCGTCCCTTATAGAGGATCGACTTCATTGCTGCTGCTGCATCTTTACCACTCGTACTCAGCATTGGCACGGCCCAGGCGAATTTTGAGAAGTTATCGATGACGGCGAGGAGAAATTTGTGTTTGGAGTTGTGACGCGCTTATGATGACATATCGACGAGATCAGCTTGCCAGGTCTCGTCCAAGCCACGGATGTCTACATGTCGACGCGGATAGTTTCGTCGAGCAGGCTTATGTAGCTCCAGCACGAGAGCGCCCCTTTTTTCGTTCACTTTCCAGTCCACTCAGTCGTGCGTCCAATTCAGCAATGACGTTTGAATTACGAATCACCAAATCTTGTAGAGCTTTGACATCGGCCTCGAGTGTCCTCGCAATGTCTCGTATCGTAGCTTCAAGTCCATTAACCAACAACTGACTACTCTCATTCATTTCTTTGCGTATTTTCTTAATGATAGTTCGAGATGTCTTTTGTAACGCACTTAGAGTTATGGCGTCATCTTCTCCTTCCGGATTTGCAATGTTACACAATCGTTTCTGCCCCAAGTCATAATGACCATCTGCGGTAATTCTAAAGCCAATCCCGGGTCGACCTGGAGGACCTTGCTTACTGTGGAGTACACTGCTACTTGAATGACGTCCAAACACATCGACCCCCCCGATGAGAGTGCGTAAATTTCCCGATGTCGAGTTAATAAATGATTTCAGCTTCACGCAATTCCTCAATAATCGATATAATTTCATTCGCATGTGATGAATTTCGGGCTGCTTGGGATGCCAGAAGTAGGCGAAGGCGATCCACTAGCTCGTTTGAATTATCCCAATAAATATAGTCCAATTGGGTGTTTTTTCTAGCTAGCTTTTACTTTGGCATACCCTGTCCCACATGATGATCGACTATATTTGCGATATATGTGTTAAATTTGTGGCTGGTGTTACGTCGTATAGCCTCACTAGGCTTGTACAATTTTTTGTGCACATTCGTCGAGATTACAATCTTTTCGTAGTTTTTCAAATCATCCGGTGTGAGAGTTTCGACATTGGGCACTTTTTTAAACAACAGCTCCGTTCATCCAACAGTTTTCGCATAACTCGCATCTCCCACACGAATATGTTGAGAGTCGAAAATTATCGAAGAATTGCCAATCATTAACTTGTTGTTTGCGAGATTTCGTACACCGTATAATACATCCAAGCTTGCCTTTCTATTTGTTTGTAATAGCAGGAGATATTCGCTGATCAGCTCATCGACATTTTGCGAGTCATCATCCTCATATATCAATTTAAACGAATCTTGTGTTTCACTCTTCAAGGAATCATGTGCCTCATTTTGATGTGTCACACGATTTAACGCATCTTCTTTTTCTTCTTCAACATTATCATCGACTTTTTCATCCTTAATTTCCGCCTTCACCACCTCACCGTTTTTATACACAACCAATTTTTCCAATGGCCCCACTATAGGCTTAAAGACATCCTGCATTCTCTGCTGATCGCTATCTTTCCCAATTTTCATCATTCGATGTCTGATTACATTGCTCGCCTTGCCAATTTCACGCAACACATCCTCTTCACGCAACAATTGTTCGCTCTTCATGTTGTTACTACCACGGCATGCGTAATACTGTCTCTTCAACCACCAGCGATGAGTCATTTATCAATGGTGAGAAAATAATCAAAACTTTGTCTATATCGACCTTCGTTAATATCGCTATCCTTGTCAATCGTGATAAATGCATACTTGTCGGAATTCCAGCATTTTATGCACATATTTTTAAAGCATGTATAAGTCATATCCGTATTAACATGGTCATTGTAGACGTGTTTGAGATTCATATCATCCTGCTTGAAAAGCACCACGAAATTTGCATTATCTCTCACGAGATGTTTGGGGATACGAGTGTACGTCTGACGAAGATAAAAACTATCAACAATCTCGTGTCGTCTCATGAAAAAGAAGGCCCGAACATTATCCTGCTTTTCGCATGCTATGTCATCAAAGATGAATATAGAGTTGGATCGTGCATCACTTGGTGCTATCACTTTTTCATGCGCCTCGAATGGATGATATTCAACTCCACTCACAGGTTCGAGTAGGTGTTCGAGCAACTTATACTTTGGCTGCTTGAGCGATTTGGAATACAAGTAAATGTTCTCAAATCTCAAACCATTTGGATGGATGATGAGAGTGAGCAAAGCGTTGGTTTTCCCACAATTCGATGGACCGCAAAACAGTGCACGTGTGCTATCCGGCAATAAATTCCCATGACGTTTGTGTTTCTTTTTCCATCCACGGTCTTCGACAAACTCGTCGAAATTTATCACGGGAAGTCCGCCTCCGATAGTTTGCTTCCTGGACGTCATCTCACACACGACTAACGGCGAAATCATATAAATAGGCTTATTATAGGGATTATCCGTCAGTCGCGTATCGTCTTTAGACATGATTGTGCATGGGAAGAGTGGTAAAGGTTTGGTCAACCGCCTAATCAACAAACTCCCCATTGAACTACATTTGCCTGGCTATCAGTATTGTGGACCAGGCAGAAAGTTGGCCAAGCGCCTTGCTCGTCGTGATCCGGGCATTAATCTATTAGATACGGCTTGCAAACAATACGATATTGCGTATTCGAAAAATCCGGATAATCTTGAGGCGAGACATTTGGCGGATAAAGTGTTGGCTGAACAGGCTAGGCAACGTGTTACCGCGAGAGACGCTAGTATTGGTGAAAAAGCCAGTGCTTGGGGTGTGGCAAATATTATGAAGACAAAGAGAAAATTTGGCATGGGAATGAAGGCCCGCAAGGGTGGCGTTTGCTTGAAAAAGATAATTGGTGCTGCAAAGAAGATAATGATTCAAAGTAATGATCCGCATAAGATTATCAAATCAGCTCTAAAGGGTGCTCGTGCAGCGGTAAAGTTGCAAGGTGGTAAAGTGCGCACACCTCGGGTTCTACCTGTACCCCATAAAATTGGTGGTTTATTGCCTTTTCTCGTGCCCATTTTTGCGGGTCTTAGCGCTGCGGGTGCTTTGTCGGGTGGTGCGGCTAGTATAGTTAAAGCTGTAAATGCTGCCCAAGCAGCTAAGCGTGAATTGGATGAAAGTAAGCGTCATAATCGAACAATTGAAGCGATTGCATTAGGTCGGGGTCTACATCTGAAACCGTATAAGCAGGGATTGGGACTTCATATCAAGCAAAAAAACTAGAAGTAACGCTACCACACCGACCCCTCACCGACCGCGACCTACTCAAATATGCAAAAATCCTAAAGATTCCACATATTCGTGGAGTTTACATGCGCGATACATTGCCAGCGAGTGGACCCCTCAAATGTGAAGCAGCAATTGTAAATTTGGATGAAAATGTCGGTCCTGGCACACATTGGTTGGCTTACAAAAAGACCAGATCGAAAGTCATGTACTTTGATATGTTGTGTCCGCAAACTTGTGCAATACAACAAGTATTTGCGCAACTGCGAGAGTTCCACTTTGTTGCCCTCCTTGCGAGAGTTACACTTTCGCCAAAATGCAAACGTCAAAACGACACTTTGCGACACATCCTGACCAAGCATCTTATGATGCTTGATCTGGGGCAAATTACGACAATCAGAGTCGACAATTAAGAGAAGACACCAGGGAACAGACAGTCCTTGGTTGGCTTTTGAACGGTTCGGTCCTAAGGTACGACCGACACACTGTAAATTCAATTATAAGACCAGCCCAGTAATAAACTTATATTCCTATTCAACGAACTTGAGTTCCAACTCTTAATTTCGCAACGATCCCAAAATACCCATCCCGGGTTCTCGAGCTGGGGATACAACATTGGTGGCAGCGGTGGGATCTGCCGAAAAGTTCGTTCCTTGTGTGTGGACACGCACAACAACCACTCAAGCACCATAAGCGAGTGACCGAGTCAACTCGTGTGCTGGAGTGAGACATCCCGACCGAGTCGGAAGAGGAATCCAGAGGAAAGGCTACAGCCAAGCAGAGCCAATCCCAGAAAACCCGGATCCCGAGGATCAACGGAAGAAGGACTCAACAATTAGAAAAATCGTACCCAGAAGCAGAGTACGAAACGAAGGAACGAAGACCAGGACGATCAGAAGATCATCTATCAGCATGCATCTTGCGATCATCTACCTGTAAGTGACGGAACATTTATTAAGTAAACTCCTCCAAAGCCAGAGAATTCGTCTATGTCGGACGAAGAAAAAGCAGACCGGTATCGATTGCCCGGGAGAGACGAACTATCGCGATCGTTAGATTCGTTTTTTAACACTGTCGTAAGTTACGACGGTGAGAGTGATTTAGGCCGAAAGCGTCGTAGGGAAAATCCAAGCACCGAAAAACTAGATTTGACTCCCGTAACGTACGCGAAATATTTAAATCCGAAGCGTTAGCATAATCAGCCTTCGGAACACAATTCGTCAGACGCGTCGTCCAGTGCTGACGAAGCATTTAATCCCGTTGAAACCGAAAGAAATCGCGAATTAAATCACCAAGATTTTACGCTATTAAACCAACGGACAGTAACAATGGCCGAACACGATGACTAGATGTCAATGAAAGAGGCTCGAATGAGCATCCCCGTATTCGACGCATCAAAACCGGAAGCCGTTACAGATTTTATACGAGCAATAAAATACGCGTCAACTCGAGTCCGTCCCGAAAATGTCGCGGATTTATTACAAGCTATATTGCATCTCAAATTACAAGGCAAAGCCGCGGCGGACCTGCGTTACAAAAACATAGAGACGTTCGACGATTTGCTGACGTTATTAAAATCACTGTACGAGGCGAAGCGAACAGTCCCTGCGCTACAAATCGAATTCAATTCCTGTAGACAAAAACATGACGAGACTGTACAAGCTTACGCAAACCGCGTCGAATCTATAATGATGGATTTAATCAAGGGTTGCACGCCCATGGTCCATTCCGAAATTGGTAGACAAGCAATCGAACAGCTAATTAGGCATTTTGCCCTAAACAATTTCGAACACGGACTTCGCAAGGACCTGCAGATAATGGTCAGGTCACGCGGGTACCACGATCTAGGAGAAGCAATCCGCGGAGCAATCGAAGAGGAAAAATCGGTCGAAGGAACAAAAACTATCGCGAAGAGCGTTTCCCACAGTAGTGGACAGTCCGCGCCGTCACACGCCCACGAGGGGCGAAAATCGTTCCCGTTTCAAAGGCCCGCGTCGCATCAGGCGCAAACACAAGCGCGTTATAGCTTGCCAGTGCCAACGAAAACAATAAATCAAGCAGAAATAATTTGCAATTATTGCAAAAAACCGGGTCACAGATACAACGACTGTAGACGACGGCCAGGATGGCAAGGCCCGAGTTACCAGCAGAAGCGTTACAATTACGCACCAAACAATAAGTTCCCAAGAAAACAAAATGAGTATAGGCCAAATGAAAAAAACCAAGAAAATGCGCCCAAAAGAACAGTCAGTTCATTAGCAGTCGGCGTTCTCTCAATAGAGAAAGAAACAAAATGCGTTCAAGTGAACGAGAAAAAATATTCGCAAAGAAGAATAATGGACATTCTACTCGGAAAGCCATATGTACACAATGACAAGGCGCCGAGAAGAATTTACCACGTCAGCGCTCAGCTGCCGCGAGTATACGCCAGTGACCTACATATAACGTCAAAGCAGGCTCGCGACAAAATGCTGACGCTCCGTTGTGACACTGGGGCCCAGTGCAGCATAGTAAAGGTGAATGAGCTGGATCCGGAAACACCCATCGAGGACGAGATAATAGAACTTCACGGCCTCGGGGGCAAGGCATTTCGCACGCTCTGCACAGCTGAGCTAAAACTGGACACCCCGGCCGCTGTGATAACGCACAAGTTCCACGTGGTCGGCAAGGAAGTACCGTTAGCAGTAGACGGACTCCTTGGAATGGACTGTATAGTCGAAAAGGGAATAAACATACTAGAAGGAAAAATGATAGAAATTCGAGGGCACAAAATACCGTTTGTACACGGCACAAAATATTTAAAAATACCCGCCCGCTCAGAATGTATTGTGCAGGCGAGGACGAAGGAAAAAGGCCAAGGATTTACAAGGGAACAAAAAATCCAAAAGGGAATCACGATGGGAAAGGCCATCGTGAAGGCAGAGGCAAACACTTGCCCTGTAATAATAATGAATGTGCTCGAGAAAGAGCAAATTATTAAAAGACCTACGGTCGAGCTGGAAAAAATGGAAATCGACAAGGTTAGCCTGGGAAAAGAACACTGTGACAAACAGAAGAAAGAAGAGGAAACTCAAGAAGACGCCGGAAAAAACGCGGAAATACGAAGGATGGAAAAATTATGACGCGAGGTTAAGGGGAACTCGCATTTAAACACAGAAGAAGAAGAAATTTTGCGAGAAATCTGCGAGGAATTCCCCGACGTATTTCATCTCGAAGGAGAACTACTAGGTTGTACGAAAGCAGTCGAGCATCGGATACCGCTCAAGGACGGGGTAATGCCGATAAAGGTGCGACCTTATCGACTGCCGGAGGAGCACAAAAAAGAAATTCAACGACAGGCACAAAAAATGCTAGATGAGGATATAATCCGCCCCAGCACGAGCCCATGGAATGCCCCTTTGCTCGTCGTGCCGAAAAAACCAGATGCGGACGGAATAGTCCAAAAAAGGGTGGTCGTTGACTTCCGGAAATTAAACGAGGCTACAGAAGGCGACTCTTACCCACTGCCCAATATCGCAGAGATACTGGACCAGTTGGGAAAGGCAAAATACTTCACGACCCTTGACCTCGCTTCGGGATTTCATCAAATCCCAATGGCAGAGGAAGATAAACCGAAAACGGCTTTTTCAACGCCGCTAGGGCATTACGAGTATAATCGAATGCCATTTGGTTTAAAAAATGCACCTCCTACGTTCCAAAGATTAATGGACGCAGTATTGGCCGGTTTGCAGGGCCTAAAATGTTACGTATATTTGGACGATATTGTCATACACGGAGCCTCACTTGCCGAGCACGACAAGCGGTTACGTGAAGTGCTGACGCGGCTAAGAGAGGCTAATTTAAAAATACAACCCAAGAAATGCGAATTTATGCGAAAGGAAACGCAATATCTCGGTCATATTATAACAGAAGTCGGTGTGAAACCTGACCCTGAAAAACTAAAAGCGGTAAAAAATTTCCCAATACCGAGAAATGTAAAAGAAATACAATCATTCCTGGGACTAGCCGGGTACTACCGCCGATTCATTAAAGATTTTTCCAAGATCGCTAAACCAATGACGAATTTGATCAAAAAGGGTGTGAAATTCGAATGGTCCGAATTATGCCAAAGCTCATTTGACCGTTTAAGGGAAGCCCTGATCACGGCGCCCATACTCCAGTATCCCGATTTCACGAAACCGTTTATCGTGACCACGGATGCCTCGGATAGGGCAATTGGTGCAATCCTGTCTCAAGGGAAAATTGGAGAGGATTTACCCATATGCTATGCAAGCCGAACTCTCAACAAAGCCGAAACTAATTACTCGACTACAGAGAAGGAACTGCTTGCAATCGTATGGGCAGTACATCAATTTCGACCGTATATTTATGGCACAAAATTCACCATAATTACGGATCACAAACCATTGATATGGTTATTCAGCGTAAAGGATCCAGGATCAAGGCTTATGAGATGGCGAATAAAATTGGAGGAATATAACTATAAGATCCAATATAAAACGGGAAAATCAAACACAAACGCAGATGCGTTAAGCCGCATATATGCCTTGACACGAGCTCAAGCACAAGAGAGAGAAAAAATTACACAAAAGCGCGGTAGTGAAACAGAGAAAAATAATAAAGGAAAAAATATAAGGAAATGCGGTAGCGCGACAGAGACAGAAGATAAAGAAAGAGTGATAGCAACAGGCAAAAGTGAGCAAGAAAAATTAAATAGAGAAAGAGAGAAGACTCCGCGCGGCCGCGCGAGAGAAATAATAAAGGAAGACAGTATGGCCGCCAGCAGTTACGCAAGTGAGAGGGAAGAGACCGAGTCCGACAGTATGGATTCGGACAGTGGCAACCCGAGCAAGAGCGCCCGGGAGAGAGAGCGCAAAAAGAAGGACAGCGCTACGAATATCCGCACAAAGCGGAGAGGCCGAGAATACAACTCTCCGTGCTACGAGGCAGCACGTGGAGGAGGAGCCGCCTGGGGAAGCGCGGCACAGGGGGAATCTCCCCGTGAGTTATAAGAGTCGCGATGCTCGAGCACGAGCGCGAGCGACGAAGAAAATGGCAGCATTGGCGTATGCACTCCCAGCAAGGAAGACCGAGAGAAGATAATGCGGGAATATCACGATGCCCCTCTAGGTGGGCACCAAGGCATCACACGGACGCTGCAGCGAATACGACAACAGTATGTGTGGCCAGGAATGAAACGAGACGTCACCGCACACATTCAGGAGTGCGACAAATGTCAGCGAAATAAATCAGGAAAAAATGCGAAGGTACCGATGGTCATAACAGACACACTGGGCCGAGCGTTCGAAAAATGTGCTGTCGATATTGTAGGTCCCTTGACTGTTACAGAAAAAGGCAACAAATACATCCTGACTTTCCAGGATTTATTAACAATATATAGTGCAGCAATTCCGTTAGAAAACCAAGAAGCCAAAACGGTAGCAAAGGCCCTCGTAACGGAAATCATTTGTAAATTTGGTGCCCCGTCCGAAATTCTTTCGGATCAAGGCACAAATTTTCTAAGCAACATATTTAAAGAAATGTGTGATCTCCTACAAATAAAAAAGTTGCAAACCACGGCATACCATCCACAATCGAATGGAGCCCTGGAAAGATCCCACAGGACCCTTGCGGAATACCTGAAAAATTTTGTACGTGAGGATCAAAGGGACTGGGACGAATGGATACCATACGCCATGTTCACATATAATACCACGCCACACACGGCTACAGGTATTACGCCGTATGAATTGGTATTCGGTAAAGAGGCTAAATTACCGACCGCGTTGCGAGAAATACCGAGAGCAACATATTCATACGACGATTATGCAGCAGAATTACGTGAACGCCTGAGGGCGTCATGGCAACAGGCACAACAAAAGCTGAAAAAAGGAAAGGAGAAATCGAAGCATCATTACGATCACACGGCCGGTAAAGTAGAGTACCGCCCGGGTGATAAAGTCCTCCTCTACGACGAGACCGTGAGGAGGGGCAGATCGGCCAAACTTACCCCGAAATGGGTAGGGCCTTACACGGTCCGAAGCCGAGAGGCAGGCGAAACCTACCGTATCGGCCGCGGACGCAAAGAAACACGCGTACACGCGAACCGCCTAAAAAAATATATCACCCACTAGCCATCTCGATGGCCAGCGGGTGGGCGGAGAAAGGGAGGGGGCCGCGGCTCGGCCGCACGAAGGCCCGTCATCAAAAAAAAAAAAAAAAAGAGAATAATGATTAATCGAGGGAGGCCACAGAGGTTCTCCCGCAAGACGCCCTGAAAAGAGGAAGGGAAAAATAAAATGCACAATGCGAACACATATTTAAAAATAAAGAAAGGAAATATATTGTTACATATGTCTATATTATACGTATTTTTCATTCATCGTCGTATCAACCGAACACCCAAATGGGGTCCGGTTCCAACCCGGGGGTGGGAAACAGGGCTGGCAGCCACCACATGGTGGGCCGACTGAGCCACCAACCCTCCTCCAGGCTGTCATAAAAGAGCCGGCATAACCCGAATAAGTCGGCCGGCTCCCAGCCCCACTCCATGGCCTCCACACTCTCAGGGTCCTCGGCCCAGAGTTTTTGTAAATTGGCCCGGACCTGGGCGCGACGGCGGCGAACTCCGACAGCGTGCTGGATAAACAGCCGCCGCCACCACCCTTCCGAGGAGGGACGCGTCCGTTTCGGAGTCCGAGCGGTCTGAAAGGAAAAAGAAACAAAAGAAAATACATCAATAGGAAGACATTTTCAAAAAAAAAAAAAAAAAAAGGGGAGGGGGAATTGCTCTACTCACAACAACAAATTCCAGGCCATCCTCCTCAGCCCCGAAGACTACCGTTTCACCCTCATACCGGGAGTAGTCCATAATAATTATCTGAAAAAAGGGGAAGAAAAGTAAAATTACAATAAAATAGTCGTGCAAAAAAGGTATGAAAAGAAAGCAAAGAAGTATAAAAACTTACCGATAAATAGTTGTTTCCTGTCGAAAGTCGAAGTAACACTGAAACGTCGCCGTTCGAGCACTGAACGAGCGACCCGATCAAAGCACGAAAACGCAGAATTGCAGAAAAGGAAGAGCAATAAACTCAGGACTCAGCAACGAGCCCAAATCGAAAGTCTTCAATGAAAAGAATTAAAGAATTCTAAAGATAAAATAATAGGCTTATATGTACATCTATAGAAATTCCCTATTCAAAAAAAGGGGGGGGGGACAGGTCCGAAGTATCTAACCACGCGAATCATTTTCGCAGGTTACTATCTCTGGCCCCAGGGTCGAGCTCAGGTGAAGCTGATACGCCGGAAAAATCATACCGGATAGAAAAGTTTACGGTCTCACCCGGAATTTTTTATGAGGAAATCGGGACCATGTCAATAACCCGCGACGTGTGGAAACTAGCGGTAAAAATGGATCTAAATGGAATAGCGGAACAGGAAGCGCAGATCACCGAAGCTATGAAGAAAATAGTAGACCTATGCGCTCAAGACCTGCGGGCCAACCTACTCTGTCATATGGCGACAAAAACAACGACTCACATGGTCGATAAAATCAACAACGAACTACAAGCCGCATACGACATAACAGGAATTAAAAAAATTCGTTATCGACGAGGCTTGATAGACGGATTAGGGGGAATAATAAAAGCAATCACAGGAAATATGGATGCACAAGACGCATCCGAAATCAGCAACGAAATAAACAAAATAAATAAAAAGCAAAAAACAGTAGAAGACGCCTTAAAGGGAAATGTGCAAATTTTGAACTCAACAATAGACCTTTTTAATCGATCATCAAACCGTTTGGAAGATAATCAGAAGGTGCTACAAGCTCTCGTGAAACAGATCGAACAACGGGTGGTCAACCAGTACAACGACCAAAACACCCGACAACAATTGGATGAACGAATAGCGGCTGTAAGCCTCATCGTAGAATCATTACTGAATGACGTACGACAAATAGTTAATTTTTTAATAGGACTCACGAGAGGAATGGTCATCCCAAGCATACTATCTCCAAGACAATTGACAAATTATTTGACTGACGCTTTACCCAATTTGCCAATAGGGCATACGTTCCCTACCGCGATAAACTACGCGCAAATGCCAACATTATTGGAGTTGTCAGAAGTAGGCGCGTATAGTACGAAAACGTACATTGTACTTGTAATAAAAATACCGTTAATTGTCACTGAGGAATATAAAATAAGCAAAGCCTATCCTCTGCCTGCCAAAATAAAAAATCATAGTTATCAATTTGTAGAAATAAAGAATGACCTTGTCGCGGTCGAAGCCACAAGAGAATCTTGCTTACACATAACAAAAAATGATTTAGAAAATTGTAAGGCCGTAGAGTCACATTATTATTGCCGGCCAAAGCAAGCGGCGCGTCCCGCTCATACTTGCGCATCGTGCGAGGTGGCATTGTACATTGCACCTAAAGATAAAAATGCGAATTGCGACCAAAGAATTGCTCAGATAAATAACACTCTAATTATTGCGTTAGAACGCCATGGTAGGTGGCTATACGTCGCACCGGAGCCCGAAACGCTTCTCATCCATTGCGGAAAACAACCAACCGCGCACGCGACCCTTACGGGTGCAGGGACTCTGGCTTTGGACGGAAAATGTTCCGTCACCGCCCCTAGTTTTAGACTAGAAACCGTCGGCGAAATACGACAGAACGTATACGCCGATTTCCTACCGCAATATAATTTAACATTTTTATCTACAGATATGAACATACTCGATCATACATCGACAAAAATTGTATTACCGCACGAAATCATAAACGATCCAAAAGAATTAAACAGGATCAGCGAACGCGTAAAAAACATAAAGATTAAGTTAAACAAAGAGTCAAGCGATTCAAACACATATAAACATATAATAGGTAACTATTCGCTAAGCACAATCGCGCCGATAATACTCGGAATAGCCTATGTATGCTATTACCGCATAAAGCGCGCAAGGAAACCAGTCCGCAACGAGGACCACAACAGCGCCGAGCCGGCGCAACCAAGCGAAGCACAGTCAGCAAAAAGAAAGCTGCCCGTGCCCAAATTGACACTAAAAATCAAGCGAAACACAGCAACAACGAGTTCCGTGTAAAATGATCATACGAAAAATGTATTGAAAAAAAATGTATTATAATTATCCGAGAATTATTTTAAGAAAAAATAATAACGATATATATGGGATAATCACACGGGAACATGGATAAAGATTTGTAAACCGAAGGACCAACCATTAATGCAAAACAAATCCCAGTAGAGATTTGATCTTTTAAAGGGGAGGGATGTTGTGTCCGCAAACTTGTGCAATACAACAAGTATTTGCGCAACTGCGAGAGTTCCACTTTGTTGCCCTCCTTGCGAGAGTTACACTTTCGCCAAAATGCAAACGTCAAAACGACACTTTGCGACACATCCTGACCAAGCATCTTATGATGCTTGATCTGGGGCAAATTACGACAATCAGAGTCGACAATTAAGAGAAGACACCAGGGAACAGACAGTCCTTGGTTGGCTTTTGAATGGTTCGGTCCTAAGGTACGACCGACACACTGTAAATTCAATTATAAGACCAGCCCAGTAATAAACTTATATTCCTGTTCAACGAACTTGAGTTCCAACTCTTAATTTCGCAACGATCCCAAAATACCCATCCCGGGTTCTCGAGCTGGGGATACAACAGATAGTTTCGGCAATCTTCCACCACCACCTGAGCTCATGAGATATTTTCGTGTCGGTAGCGTTCATTATAATTATACTAGATATCAGGAATATGATACGATTGAATGTGGACATTTGTGTCTCAAGTTTCTTTGCCGGCAGCTGCAGCACAAAGACAAATATACACTATATATAGGGGGGAAATGACGTGGGGTATTCAGTTGTCAATTTACCAGCATCATGGATGAAAGTTTAACATTGACCATATCTGACTCATCGTCCATACTCGAGGCGCAATACTTTCCCCCCATCGAACTCTCGCCACACAAAAATTATACTCTCGGTCTCGTGGAATTGTTAACCTTCAATTCTATTCCCAATATCGACGTTGACCACGATAAACTTTACGAGGGAGATGAGGTGTTGACGATACCTACGGGCAGTTATGAAATAGAGGATATTGAGACGTTTGTACAAGCAGAGCTCGTGCGTAAAAACATCAAAATCAGCATTAAAGCCAACAATAACACGCTACGCAGTGAGATCGAGTGTGATCGTGACGTAAATGTTGAGCCAAAAGATTCTATTGGTCATCTACTAGGCTTCACTGCACGCAAATTGGAAGCCAATAAAAGAAACGAATCCGATCTTCCAGTAGCCATTCTCAAAGTGAACGCCCTACGCGTTGAGTGCAACATTACCGCTGGTGCCTATATTAACGGACAAAAAGTACACACAATTCACAAATTTTTTCCATCTGTGCCACCGGGCTATAAGATCATTGAAGTTCCCGCCCACGTAATTTATCTACCAATCACAAGCCGAACAATTGACACGATACAGCTTCGCATAGTGGATCAAGACGGTGATTTGATAAATTTCCGCGGTGAAGTAATCACCATACGCCTGCGTATAAAGTCGTGATGGGCATTGTTTTCAACAGATCTTCCAATAACAATAAACGGCCATGGATAAAAACAATCAGTCGTCGATCAGCGTCCAAAGTGCTAACACCTCAAAACGTGCTACTCTTGAAGAGTTTGGGTCTCAAAGAGCGTGGCGGAAGCGTGTAAAAAATGATTTACTCTGTGCTCTGTGCATCTGTTGTGTGAAATGGAAGAAGAAATTGTAAACATTCAGGCGCCCGTGGTCTCTGATGAATCCATCGTCCATTGTGAGATTCACGCTCATCAGCCATATGCATCTTCAACTTTCAATAACAGCCATGAAGTCCGTATTGCCATCAAACATCAAGACCTCTCCATCCTGCCAAGCAAGCGTTCCCTACACATATGTGGAAAATTATCCAAGCGTGATGGGGCGCCAACCACTGCTACAAGTCTCGTCAACAATGCCATTTGTCATTTGTTTGAGGAAGTTCGATATGAGTTGAGTGCCATAGAAATCGATCGTAATAAGAATGTCGGCATTACGAGTGTAATTAAGGGATATTCATCTCTCACCGGCCAAAAGTTCTATGCTCGAGAACACTGGATGGCTCGATGTTGAAGAGACGAAGCAGATTGTAGATGTATCGGGAAACTTTGATATCTGTAAACCGCTCAGCATGCTCCTCGGATTTGTCGAAGATTATCGGAAAATTGTCGTAAATGCCAAGCACGAGTTGATTCTCACGAGATCAAAGACCGACGACAATGCCATTGTACAAACAGCGCCCGAAGACTACAAACTCGTATTGCATAAAATAGAATGGTTCGTACCGTATGTGACAGTCTCGGATCAACGAAAAATTCAACTGTGAAAGTTTCTCGCCAAAGACGCACCAATCTCCATGAGTTTCCGAACATGGGAACTGTATGAATATCCATTGCTGCCTGCCACCTCCAAGCACGTGTGGTCTGTGAAAACTTCGAATCAGCTGGAGAAGCCACGATATGTCATACTCGCACTGCAGACGGAACGGAAAAATAAGAAACAACACAATGCGAGCCACTTTGATCATTGTAACCTGAGCGACGTCAAGCTATAGCTCAACTCGCAATGTTATCCATATGGAAATTTGAATTTGAACATTGATCAAAATCAATATGCTCTTCTCTATGAGATGTATGTGAATTTTCAATCGACCTATTACAACAAAGAGGCTGAACCATGGCTGAGCAGGGTGGAATTTTTAGAAAAAGCCCCCCTCGTTGTCATTGACTGCTCAAAACAAAACGATTCGCTCAAGTCCGGCCCTATTGACGTGCGCCTTGAGTTTGCATTGAAAAACAATATTCCGCCACCAACTTCAGCGTACTGTATGATCCTCCATGATCGTATTGTCGAGTACAATCCAATCAGTGGTGGAGTTAAAAAATTGGTATCATATCATGCCGATGATTCGCGTCCATTTCAGCAACACGGAGCTTATCGTCGATGTGCAGGGCTTCAAGAGACCCGTCAACGAATTTGTCCTAAAGGAGATGTCCATCGTCAAACTCCATGAGAAGAACTCTGAGCCGCTAACATTCTTCTTCGATGCACCATTCACTTGGGACGCTTTACCGGCCAAGTACAGAATGACAAACAAGTGGCTGGAACGCAATTATCATGGAATACGATGGGAGCACAGCGGCATACCATAGGAGGCAGCTAGAACGACAAATCGAGGAATCTTGGAAGGAGCTCCTACGATCTATGCCAAGGGATTGGTGCATGGCTATCAAAATTCACGGATTCAACAATAAAAGTCATCGATCTAGAGACTCTGGACTGTTCATCGCTGCAGAAGTTGGCGAAAATCGCAAACGTTAAATGTCCCCATCATTCCTTCAATACAAAATACAATTGCGCCAAAGCGAATGTAAAGTCGTTGAAAAGCTGGCTCTCTGTGTACGAAGCGTTGTGTGAGCGAGGGATTTTTTTAAAATGAATAAAAACATTTTGAACAAATGTCGTTCTCCATTTATTTCCTATATCTACGGCGAATACAGTTTGACGACAATTTTTTTTTCCATTATATTCGATGAAAAAGTTTTTTTTGTACATTTTTACATAGCACTAAGCGTTAAAAACTCTACGATGATGACTGTGATGCAAACAGTCGTTGCACTCTACGATGGTGGCGATGCCAGCCGCCGCTGAACTCGTTGTTTCCACCGGGCCTTCACGAGCGTTCTTTTCCACCCTACTCAGACTCGATGGAACTCGACGCTGTTGTATTTTTCACCAATGTACTTCATGTAGAGTTGACCATTGCGCGCCAGTTGCAGCATACTCTCGAACATTGCCGGATCTTGGTCGAAGGTCTTCACAAGTCGCGCCGGTAAGAAGACAGAGAACTCATCCGCGATGTCGGCGATGTAGCGTTTCCCAAATTTGGTTTGTACGGCCCTTATGTCGGAAATTAGTCGTTCCGACTTAACGGGGAGCTTCTTCGTTGGGAGGAATTCCGGCATCCGGCCGACTTTGTTGATACTCGAGAGAACCATTTTCCCCGCACTTTCAAAGTTCTTTTTAGATGTTGATAGTGCAGTGGATTAACACAGTCTGAGCTTGGCCCACGAAATTATAAGCTCCCTCGTAAGCCACCCACTCAAATTTTCAAACACCCCCCCCCCCTTTCCAATCGTGAAAAACAGGTTTGAACACGTTCGAAGAACCGTGGGAATCCCCCCCCCCCCCCCCCAAGAGTGCAGCTGCGCTCAAGTGGTCCATCCGCGGTCCCTTTGATCCCTAAAGATTATAGTTTTCCCGAGAAACCTGTCAGGACCTGTCTCGAGTGTCGGCGAGCTTTGAGACGGGGCGGATGCAATTGACATTGTCTTTCGGAATGGAACCAGCTGCATCTCATAAATAATGGGCTTTGAATGGCGCCGCCCTTCATGTTGCGCCTAGCGTTTTCATATTACCGGAAATTTTCCGACCCATATATGGTTGTCACGCACGCCTTTCCAAGAAACCTGTCAGGACCTGTCTCGAGTGTCGGCGAGCTTTGAGACAGGGTTGTTACATCCTAGCGAATGTGCCTTCTCTCGGTTATTCCCAATATCCTCATTTGCCGCCATAAGCGTATTCAATGTATAAATCTAAGAATAAGACGCGTAACAACATTAAACGGAACTTGCGTACGTTCCGCCAGCATATTTTTCGTTTATTTTATTCAGTCGGTCCGCCTCGTGTTATAACCTCGCATTTCTTCAAGGCGTAAATATCGAACTCCCAGAAAGAAATACGAGGCACCACTCCAACGAGACGAGAAGACTTTGCCTCTAACCTAAATAAGTCCCGGCCGATAATCATTTAACATGGTGCCGGCAGGAAACGAGAACTCACCGACGCTCGATCTCTTCGCGCACCCAATATAATCTTTTGATATGAGAAGTCACCATAGCCATAGTTTAACATAACACAAACCATGCGAATGCTTAGGTCTCAGACATCGAACTCGATATCTCATGCGCTTTTTCGCCGAAACACAGGACAAAGGTCCCCTGCCTTCGACACGTGCAATTCTATATAAGGAATGATCGAGATCGATTCTGCGAATCATGAATATCGCGACCAATCACGCTAAACCTTAAAGTTCCTTCTCCCACTATCGAACCCCTTCTAATTTTCATATCAAGAAAGACTTCCTTCCTGCAGTCAGTCTTCCAACAGTTTCCATCGCGTTCAGATCAGTCTTCCAACAATTTCCATCTCGTTCAGATCAAGTCTCAATCCTAGTCTTCCAACAGTTCCCATCGCGTTCAGATCAGTCTTCCAACAATTTCCATCTCGTTCAGATCAAGTCTCAATCCTAGTCTTCCAACAGTTTCCGTCGCGTTCAGATCTTAGTCTCGCAAAATCTTCCATCAAATTAACTTCGCTTCTTAATCTTGTTCTGACAGAATTCGAAGTGTAGAACCGGTATCATAGAGTTTCGAATATTATACATCTTCGGGTTTTGACCGAAGTGTCGTATAAACGTTTAGTCGACTCTCGCGGCCTCGAGTCTATAAAATAGTTCAAGTGCTGTTTACCACGCGTATATACATAAATACTCTCAGCGCGTAAACGTCTGGTGCTGGTGACCGCTTTCCGAACGCTAAGCGTGGCGTCCGTCAACGAGACCTTTATCTGAGAGCGACAACCGATACTCTTGCGAGCGAGCGCACCTGCACACTGATACACTCACGAACACAGCGACCAATGTAAGCGACAAATTTCATTTTATGTTAATCCGATTGTTCCCCCGACTTCATAGTTATTTTCATTGTCATTTTGTCTGTATAAGTAACCTTATTTATCCGATCACTTATTTGTAATAAACTTTTAGTTAAGTTTGTACAAATTTGTCGGATTATTTCACGATACCAAATCACTGCATGATTTCCTAATTTCAACTCATTCCAAGCACTACCCACGTCCCTTCAGGACGTGACAGGGTGGATGCAATTGACATTGTCTTTCGGAATTGAAACAACTACATGTCATAAATAATGGGCTTTGAAAGGTCGCCCTTCACACACACACAGCACTCATCGACGGCGGCTTCCCCGCCAGTCGCTCCACGGACCACATGCCCCCCCCCCCCCCCACCGCCACTCTGTGACGTCACACGCGCCCGGCGACCGCCTGGACACCGCCCCTTGACTCTCCCCCCAAAAGTGGCTCAGAATCGGTATAGCCCTACTACTACCACAAACAGGTGCAAACAAGATACTCGTACGTAAGATGGGTATAACTCTTGATTCAGCGGTATAAACAATATCGATACGAACGGGTAGAAACTTACGCTCGGCGATACAAACTCTATACTGCTTGGTACGAAGAAGTAGAAACGATTGCTCGGTGGTACAAACGATATACTCGTCGATACGAACGGATAGAAACGATTGCTCGATAGTACAGACGGTTACAAACGTTTTGTCGGTGGTACAAACGATATACTCGTCAGTACGGTACAAACGATTGCTCGATAGTACCGACGGGTACAAACGATTTCTCGGTGGTACAAACGATATACTCGTCAGTACGAATGGGTACAAACGATTAATCGCCAGTACGAATGGGTACAAACGATTTCTCGGTGGTACAATCGATATACTCGTCGATGCCAACGGGTATAAACGATTGCTCGATAATACAGACAAGCATAAACGTTTTCTCGTTGGTACAAATGATATACTCGTCGATACGAACGGGTACAAACGATTGCTCGATAGTACAGACGGGTACAAAGGTTTTCTCGGTGGTACAAATGATATACTCGTCGATACGAACGGGTACAAACGATTGCTCGATAGTACAGACGGGTACAAACGATTTCTCGGCGGTACAAACGATATACTCGTCAGTACGAGGGAGTACAAACGACTGCTTGACATTACATACGGGTACGAACTTTTTCTCGGTGGTACAAACGATATACTCGTCGATACCAATGGGCACAAACGATTTCTCGGTGGTACAAACGATATACTCGTCCATCCGAACGGGTACAAACGTTTTCTCGTTGGTACAAACGATATACCCGTCAGTACGAATGGATACAAACGATTGCTCGATAGTACAGACGGGTGAAAACGATTGCTCGATAGTACGGACGGGTACAAATGGTTTCTCGTTGGTACAAACGATATACTCGTCAGTACGAATGGGTAGAAATGATTGCTCAAAACTGATAGTACAGACGGGTACAAACGTTTTCTCGGTGGTACATACGAAATACTCGTCGATACCAACGGGTACAAACGATTGCTCGATAGTACAGACGGGTCCAAATGATTTCTCGCTGGTACAAACGATATACTCGTCGATACGAATGTGTACAAACGATTGCCCGATAATACAGACGGGTATAAACGTTTTCTCGGTGGTATAAACGATATATTCGTCAGTACGAACGAGTACAAACGATTGCTCGATAGTACAGATGGATACGAACGATTGCTCGATAGTACAGTCGGGTGCAAACGTTTTCTCGGTGGTACAAACGATATACTCGTCAATACGAATGGGTACAAACGATTGCTCGATAGTACCGATGGGTACAAACGATTTCTCGGTGGTACAAACGATATACTCGTCAGTACGAATGGGTACAAACGATTAATCGCCGGTACGAATGGGTACAAACGATTTGTCGGTGGCACAAACGATATATTCGGCGATACGAACGGGTACAAACGATTGCGCGATAGTACAAACGGGTACGAATGTTTTCTAGGTGGTACAAACGATATACTCGTCAGTACGAGGGGGTACAAACGATTGCTTGATATTACAGACGGGTACAAACGTTTTCTCGGTGAAACATACAAATTACTCGTCGATCCCAACGGGTACAAACGATTTCTCGGTGGTACAAACGATATACTCATCAGTACGCATGGGTACAAATGATTCCTCGATAGTGCAGACGGGTACAAACGTTTTCTCGGTGGTACAAACGATATACTCGTCGATACGAACTGGTACAAACTGTCAAAACAGTGTACCGGATTGTGGAGAAATAGGTTTGAAATGAAGAACGACTCCTTTCCTTTATTCTTAACAGAGGATTATAAGACTTTATTAATACTTTTGCTCGAGTGCACGTGTGCCTTGTTGCTCGTCAATATGCCGACTGACTCGCAACCACGACGACTCGGAGAGAAAACAGAAGCGAGGTCTCTCGCCGTTCATTTCCTCGCTCATTCGCCGCTCGCTCCGACCCAAGTGGCCAATGAGCGCTCTCGCCTTCTCATGTCGCGGGAGACACGCACGGAACTTGTCCAACACAAACGATTGCTCGATAGTACAGACGGGTACAAACGTTTTCTCGGTGATACAAACGATATACTCGTCAGTACGAGGGGGTACAAACGATTGCTTGATATTAGAGACGAGTAGAGATACACTCGTCAGTACGAATGGTTACAAACGATTGCTCGATAGTACAGACGGGTACAAACGTTTTCTCGGTGGTACATATGAAATACTCATCGATACTAACGGGTACAAACGATTTCTCGGTGGTACAAACGATATACTCGTCGATACGAACTGGTACAAAGGATTGCTCGATAGTACAGACGGGTACAAACGTTTTCTCGGTGATATAAACGATACACTCGTCAGTACGAACGGGTACAAACGATTGGTCGATAGTACAGACGGATACGAACGATTGCTCGATAGTACAGTCGGGTACAAACGTTTTCTCGGTGGTACAAACGATATACTCGTCAGTACGAATGGGTACAAACGATTGCTCGATAGTACCGACGGATACAAACGGTTTCTCGGTGGTACAAACGATATACTCGTCGATACCAACGGGTACAAAAGATTGATCGATAGTACAGACGAGTACAAACGTTTTCTCGCTGGTAAAAACGATATACTCGGCGATACGAACGGGTACAAACGATTGCGCGATAGTACAAACGGGTACAAACATTTTCTCGGTGGTACAAACGATATACTCCTCAGTACGAGGGGGTACAAACGATTGCTTGATATTACAGACGGGTACAAACGTTCTCTCGGTAGTACAAACGATATACTCGTCGGTACGCGAGGGTACAAACGATTGCTTGATATTACAGACGGGTACAAACGATTGCTCGATAGTACAGACGGGTACAAACGTTTTCTCGTTGGTACAAACGATATCCTCGTCGATACGAACTGGTACAAACGATTGCTCGATAGTACAGACGAGTACAAACGTTTTCTCGGTGGTACAAACGATATACTCGTCAGTACGAGGGAGTACAAACGATGGCTTGACATTACAGACGGGTAAAAACGATTGCTCGATAGTACAGACGGGTACAAACGTTTTCTCGGTGGTACAAACGATATACTCGTCGATACGAATGGGTACAAACGATTGCTCGATAATACAGACGGGTACAACCGATTTCTCGGTGGTACAAACGATATACTCGTTAGTACGAGGGGGTACAAACGATTGCTTGATATTCCAGACGGGCACAAACGATTGCTCGATAGTACAGACGTGGACATACATTTTCTAGTTGGTACAAACGATTGCTCGATAGGACAGACGGGTACAAATGTTTTCTCGGTGGTACAAACGATTTACTCGTTGATACCAACGGGTACAAACGATTGGTCGATAGTACAGACGAGTACAAACGTTTTCTCGCTGGTACAAACGATATACTCGTCGATACGAACGTGTACAAACGATTGCGCGATAGTACAAACGGGTATAAACGTTTTCTCGGTGGTACAAACGATATACTCTTCAGTACGAATGGGTACAAGCGATTCCTCGATAGTGCAGACGGGTACAAACATTTTCTCGGCGGTACAAACGATATACTCGTCGATATGAACTGGTACAAACGATTGCTTGATAGTACAGACGGGTACAAACGTTTTCTCGGTGGTAAAAATGACATACTCGTCAGTACGAGGAGGTACAAACGATTGCTTGATATTACAGACGGGTACAAATGATTGTTCGAAAGTACAGACGGGTACAAACGTTTTCTCGTTGGTACAAACGACATACTCTTCAGTACAAATGGGTACAAACGATTGTTCGATAGTACAGACGGGTACAAACGTTTTCTCTGTAGTACAAACGATATACTCGTCGATACGAACGGGTACAAACGATTGCTAGATAGTACAGACGGGTACAAACGATTTCTCGGCGGTACAAACGATATACTCGTCAGTACGAGGGAGTACAAACGATAGCTTGATCTTACAGACGGGTAAAAACGACTGCTCGATAGTACAGACGGGTACAAACGTTTACTCGGTGGTAAAAACTATATACTCGTCGATACGAACGAGTACAAAGGTTTTCTCGGTGGTGCAAACGATATACTCGTCGATATCAACGGGTACAAACGATTGCTTGATATTACATACGGGTACAAACGATTGCTCGATAGTGCAGACTGGTACAAACGTTTTATCGTTGGTACAAACGATATACTCGTCAGTACGAACGGGTACAAACCATTGCACGATAGTACAGATGGGTACAAACGTTTTCTCCGCGGTACAAACGATATACTCGTCAGTACGAGGGGGTACAAACGATTGTTTGATATTACAGGCGGGTACAAACGATTGCCCGATAGTACAGACGGGTACAAACGTTTTGTCGTTGGTACAAACGATATACTCGTCGATACGAACTGGTACAACCGATTGCTTGATAGTACAGACGGGTACAAACGTTTTCTCGGTGGTACAAACGATATACTCGTCAGTACGAGGGGGTACAAACGATTGCTTGATATTACAGACGGGTACAAACTTTTTCTCGGTGGTACAAACGATATACTCATCAGTATGAACGGGTACAAACGATTGCTCGATAGTACAGACGGGTACAAACGTTTTCTCGGTGGTATAAACGATACACTCGTCGATACGAACGGGTACAAACGATTGCTCGATAGTACAGACGGGTACAAACGTTTTCTCGGTGGTACAAACTATATACTCGTCGAGACCAACAGGTATAAACGATTTCTTGGTGGTACAAACGATATACTCGTCGATACCAACGGGTACAAACGATTGATCGATAGTACAGACGAGTACAAACGTTTTCTCGCTGGTACAAATGATACACTCGTCGATACGAACGGGTACAAACCATTGTACGATAGTACAGACGGGTACAAACGTTTTTTCGGTGGTACAAACGATATACTCGTCAGTGCGCGGGGGTACAAACGATTGCTAGATATTAAAGGCAGGTACAAACGATTGCCCGATAGTACAGACGGGTACAAACGTTTTGTTGTTGGTACAAACGATATACTCGTCAATACGAACTGGTACGAACGATTGCTCGATAGAACAGACGGGTACAACCGTTTTCTCGATGGTACAAACGATATACTCGTCGATACGAATGGGTAAAAACGATTGCTCCATAGTACAGACGGGTACAAACGATATACTCGTCGATGCGAATGGGTACAAACGATTGCTCGCTGGTACAGACGTGTACAAACGTTTTCTCAGTGGTACAAACGATATACTCATTGATACGTATGGGTACAAACGATTGCTCGATAGTACAAACGATATACTCGTCGATACCAACCGGTACAAACGATTTTTTGGTGGTACGAACGATATACTCGTTGATACGAACGGGTACAAACGATAGACTCGTCAGTACGAACGGGTTCAAACGATTGCTCGATAGTACAGACGGGTACAAACTTTTCTCGGTGGTAAAAACGATATACTCGTCAGTACGAACGGGTACAAACTTTTGGGAAGTAAAGTTATCGCACGTCGATAGGCTCACTGCGCATGCGTGAGCAAAACTTAGTGTTAAGGCGCCGGAGCGCACTACTTGCGTTGCCGGTAATTTTTCGTTAGTTGGTCCGTAACCGTTGCCCACTAGACGTGTGCAATAAGAAGTTCCTTTGTTAACACAAAACTAATAAAGCGTACTTATATATATTGAAAGTTATCTTTCTTTTCAACCCTATCGTCTCTCTTTCCCTTCGATAATCTCAACAGGTTATGGGCCCAGGCAAGCAGCCTGTGTAACACCCGATTATCGAAGTCAGAGAACGATAGAGAGAAAACGGTTATCTCGATTTTTTCTTCCTTTGTGGTCGACACGTGATCGCCATCGTAGTGTACCGGTAAACGCGTACGGGAAAATAATCGAACGAAAATGGCGGAATCAACTCTGATAAAGAACATCAAGAAGTTTGATGGCTCGAATTTGCAAGCATGGAAATTTCGAATGAACTCGATGCTTATCGCGAACGCGATTCAAGACGTCGTAACGGGCGCGCGAGTGATGCCGGCAGACGTAGATTCGGCCGATGGCAAAAAGTGGGTGAAAGACAACGCGACGGCCATGTGCATAGTTTCCTCGTCGATACAGGATTCCCAGCTCGACTGTATGCTCAACTGCACCACAGCGAAGCAAATGTGAGACAAATTGGTGAGAATTCACGAGCAGAAATCAGTGTCGAACAAGATGCTCTTGCTACAAAAGTTCCACGGACATCGCATGGAATCAAACGAGTCGGTTGTATAACACGTTTCCCGGGTACAAAACATGGCGTCTCAACTGAAGGATCTGAGAGAAGCGATTTCGGACACGGCCATAATGGCGAAGGTTCTTGGCAGCCTACCGGTAAAGTACAACGCTCTCCAGACAGCATGGGACAGTGTACCCGAAGAAAGACAAACTCTTGATAATCTATTAGAACGATTATTGAAGGAAGAAAGAAGACTCGAAGGTGACGATGACCTCACTCAAGTGTTAGCCGCTGTTAGTCTTGGCGGGAACAAATAGAAAAAGTTCGCCGCGAATCAAAACAATAACAGTGAGAAAAACCGCGAAAGTAGAAATACGAGTTTCGAGTGTTTCTATTGTAAAAGGAAAGGACATCTTGCTCGCGATTGCCGGAAAAAGAAAACGGACAAAGACAATGCCGGTGAAAACCCTCGCGAGTGTGCATTCGTCGCTTCGACAAGTGAACAAAAACAGCGACAAGTGAAATCGGAGACAGTGCCGAGTAGTGAGGCCGCAGAACGACTCATGGCAGTCGACACAAGCGATGTCTGGATTACCGAAAGCGGTGTGTCCAGGCATATCACTTACCGACGGGACTGGTACAGTGAGATCGAACCACAAGCAGCGGCGAGTCGATATCGCTCGGGGACAATGGCGTGTGTGACGTTACCGGTAGTGGCGCTGTGCTCATCGATAGACTAGTGAATGGTAAATGGTGTGAAGCTCGAATCGAAAACGTGCTCTACGTTCCGAAGATTCGAAAGAACTTGTTTTCAGTTGGCGTATGCACTGAAAAGGGTTTCGATGTTTTGTTCAAAGGAAACCTAGTGACAATTAACCGTGACGATGAAGTTTTCGTTGTCGGTGTGCAACAACACAATCAGATTTACCGAATGCTATTTAAAGTGAGAAAACCAAGTGTTGCGAGAGAAGCAAATGTGTCAACTGTCAACTTGCGTGTCTGGCACGAACGAATGGGACACGTAAACAATAAAGTTTTGCACGAAATGACGCAAAAACGGCTAATTCGCGGTGTGAAATTAGCGGACATTGACAATTTCTTCTGTGAATCGTGTGCTTTCGGAAAAGCACACAGACTTCCGTTCAAGAAGAACGAGACAAAAAGAAACACAAAATGGGGAGAATACATACATTCGGACGTATGCGGACCATTCTGAACAGGGTCGATCGGTGGTGCAAGATTCTGCATAACCTTCAAGGACGACGCATCAGGATTTCGGTATGTTTACTTCATGAAACACAAATCTGATGTTTTCGACATTTTCAAGAAATACGAAAAGTTGATCGACAACAAATTCGGCAAGCCGATGAAGGTGTTACGTACGGACAATGGTCGAGAGTATTGCAACCGTGAAATGAAGCGATATCTCGAGGCTCGTGGTATCGAGCTGGTAAACACGGCACCTTATACTCCCCAGCAGAACGGGAAAGCCGAGCGCGACAACAGAACGATCATCGAGAGTGCGCGCAAGATGATAACGGCATAGAAACTTCCTCTGTCACTATGGGCGGAAGCAGTCGGCACAGCAGTGGCCGTGCTCAACCGAGTTCTGGCTACCGGTAAAGAGAAAACCCCATACGAGATCTGGTTTGGAAAAACACCAGATGTGTCTCATTTTCGAGTGTTCGGATCGGATGCGTACATGCATATCGACAAAGAATTTCGCAAGAAATTAGATCCGAAGGCCACAAAGTTGATCTTAGTTGGATATCAGAACGACTCGATGAATTACCGTTTGTACAATCCACAGAATAAGAAAATATCTGTATCGAGAGACGTCACATTCAACGAGAAGTCGCAACTTAGGGCAGAAAAAGGGGAAGAATTCGAATACATCCTTCCAGCGCACGAAAATGAACATGTGGCAGAACCCGTCGAGCAGCAACCGGAGGAAGAACGCCAGGAAGCTCAGGAAGAATCTGAAAGAAACGAACAACCAGAAGATCCTCGAGAAGAAGATCAAAATCAACCAGACAATGACAGGCAACTGCGGGACCGTGCAAACATCTGACGACCCATACGGTATGAGATCGACTTCGCTGAATATAATCCGCCAAACACATTTCAGGAGGCGATGAACAGTGCCGAGGTAGAAAATTGGGCCGAGGCGATTCAGGAAGAGTTCGACGCGTACGAGCAGAACGAGACTTGGTCGATCATCCCAAGGAAAACGGATCGAAAGCCCGTAGATTCGAAATGGGTGTTCAAGGTCATACGAGACACGTCAGGCGACGTATACCGGTACAAAGCGAGACTTTGTTCACGAGGATTTCAACAAAAAGAGGGACTCTACTATACGGAGACCTTCTCGCGAGTCGTGAGATACGACTCGTTGAGAGTTCTATTGGCCATGGTGGCTCAACAGGACTTGGAGGTCACACAATTCGATGTGAGAAAAGCCTTTCTTCACGGCAAGCTGAAGGAAGAGATCTACATGGAAATACCGGAGGGACTCAACATCAAGAAAGAAGAAAAACGTGGTTTCGTGTGTAAACTGAACAAGTCGTTGTACGGCTTGAAACAAGCACCCAGGTGCTGGAACGAAAAGTTTCGCGAGTTCTTAGAGAAATATCAGTTTCGCGAAACGGAAGTCGACAAGTGTATCTTTCGAGGACGGGTAGACGGTGTAGATGTATTTTTGGCGCTTTTTGTAGATGACGGACTCATCGCAGCAAAAACAAGTACAGCCCTCGAGTCAGTAATAAAATCGTTGGGAAACGCGTTCGAAATTACGATCGGGGATGGAAAGTTATTTGTCGGGGTACAAATAGAACGAAATCGAGTAAAGAAAACCATGTTCTTGCATCAAGAAACGTATGTGAAGATAATCCTTAATAAATTTAAGATGATTGATGCAAAAGCGGCAAGTGTTCCTGCCGACCCGCACGCGCGACTAGTTCCAAACGATCGCGACGATGAAAACCTAAGTACAGTACCGTTTCGAGAAGCAGTAGGCTCGTTAATGTTTCTTGCGGTTGTGACGCGGCCGGATATCGCATATTCGGTGAATTCGGTTAGTAAATTTCTTAGCAATCACAACGAGAGCCACTGGCAAGCGGTGAAACAATTCTACCGGTACTTGGTCGGAACAACGAAAGTCAGGGTAATGTACAAAAGCGGTGGGAGTAACTCGGAGTTACAGGGGTTTTCAGACTCGGATTTCGCAAGTGACGTGGAGACGCGTAGATCTATCACGGGGTATGCGTTTTGTCTATCGAACGGGATTGTGACGTGGTCGTCCCAACGACAAAAGCTAGTCACACTCAGCACAACGGAGGCTGAGTACGTCGCGGCAGCAGCGGCTGCGAAAGAGGCCATTTGGCTGAGGAAATTGTTAAACGATCTCGGGTGTCTACCGGTAACTGCGACAGTTTTGCGAGTAGACAATCAAAGTGCAATCCGATTAAACAAAAATCCGGAGTTCCACACGCGAACCAAGCATATAGACATTAAGCATCATTATGTTCGCGAAACTGTGGAGAGTGGGGAAATATCGGTAGAATATGTTCCTACTGATCAGCAGCTAGCTGATATATTTACCAAAGCACTTCCAAAGAGACAGTTTCAGCATCTATGTAACGGTTTAGGCATAGGGTCCTCGACGCAGTCAAACGGCGGGAGTGTTGGGAAGTGAAGTTATCGCACGTTGATAGGCTCACTGCGCATGCGTGAGCAAAACTTAGTGTTGAGGCGCCGGAGCGCACTACTTGCGTTGCCGGTAATTTTTCGTTAGTTGGTCCGTGACCGTTGCCCACTAGACGTGTGAAATAAGAAGTTCCTTTGTTAACACAAAACTCATAAAGCGTACTTATATATATTGAAAGTTATCTTTCTCTTCAACCGTATCGTCTCTCTTTCCCTTCGATAATCTCAACACAAACGATTGCGCGATAGTACAAACGGGCACAAACGTTTTCTCGGTGGTACAAACGATATACTCGTCAGTACGAGGTGGTACAAACGATTGCTTGATATTATAGACGGGTATAAACGTTTTCTCGACGGTATAAACGATATACTCGTCGATACCAACGGGTGCAAACGATTGATCGATAGTACAGACGAGTACAAATTGTTTCTCGCTGGTACAAACGATATACTCGTCGATACGGACGGGTCCAAACGATTGCTCGATAGTACAGACGGGTACAAACGATTTCTCGATAGTACAGACGGGTACAAACATTTTCTCGGTGGTACAAACGATAAACTCGTCAATGCGAACGGGTACAAACGATTCCTCGATAGTACAGACGGGTACAAACGATTTATCGGTGGTAAAAACGATATACTCGTCAGTACGAACGGGTACAAACTGTTGGGAAGTAAAGTTATCGCACGTCGATAGGCTCACTGCGCATGCGTGAGTAAAACTTAGTAGTGCAGACGAATACAAATGTTTTCTCGCTGGTACAAACGATATACTCGTCGATACGAACGGGTACAAACGATTGCTCGATAGTACAGACGGGTACAAACGATTTCTCGGTGTTAAAAATGATATACTTGTCGACACGAACGGGTACAAACGATTGCTCGATAGTACAGACGGGTACAAACATTTTCTCGGTGGTACAAACGATAAACTCGTCAATGTGGACGGGTACAAACAATTGCTCGATAGTACAGACGGGTACAAACTTTTTCTCGGTGGTACAAACGATATACTCGTCAGTACGAACGGGTACAAACGATTGCTCGATGGTACAGATGGGTACAAACGTTTTCTCGGTGGTATAAACGATATGCGCGTCGATACTAACGGGTACAAACGATTTCTCGGTGGTACAAACGACATACTCATCGATACCAACAGGTACAAACGATTGATCGATAGTACAGACGAGTACAAACGTTTTCTCGCTGGTACAAACGATATTCTAGTCAGGACGAGGTGGTACAAACGATTGCTTGAAAATACAGACCGGTACAAACGTTTTCTCGGTGGTACATACGAAGTATTCGTCGATACCAACGGGTACAAACGATTTCTCGGTGGTACAAACGATATACTCATCAGTACGAATGGGTACAAACGATTTTTCGATAGTACAGACGGGTACAAATGTTTTCTCGGTAGTACAAACGACATACTCGTCAGTACGAGGGAGTACAAACGATTGCTTGACTTCACAGACGGGTTAAAACGATTGCTCGATAGCACAGACGGATACAAACATTTTCTCGGTGGTACAAACAATAAACTCGTCAATGCGAACGGGTACAAACGATGCCTCGATAGTACAGACGGGTACAAACGATTTATCGGCGGTACAAACGATATACTCGTCAGTACGAGGGAGCACAAACGATTGCTTGGCATTACAGACGGGTAAAAACGATTGCTCGATAGTACAGACGGGTACAAACGTTTTCTCGGTGGTACAAACTATATACTCATCGATACGAACGGGTACAAACGATTGCTCGATAGTACAAACGATATTCTCGTCGATACCAACGGGTACAAACGATTTCTTGACGGTACAAACGATATATTCGTTGATACGAACGGGTACAAAGATTGCTCGGTAGTACAGACGGGTACGAAGGTTTTCTCGGCGGTACAAACGATAGACTTGTCAGTACGAACGGGTACAAACAATTGCTCGATAGTACAGACGGGTACAAACTTTTTCTCGGTGGTACAAACGATATACTCGTCAGTACGAACGGGTACAAACGATTGCTCGATGGTACTGATGGGTACAAACGTTTTCTCGGTGGTATAAACGATATGCGCGTCGATACTAACGGGTACAAACGATTTCTCGGTGGTACAAACGACATACTCATCGATACCAACAGGTACAAACGATTGATCGATAGTACAGACGAGTACAAACGTTTTCTCGCTGGTACAAACGATATTCTCGTCAGGACGAGGTGGTACAAACGATTGCTTGAAATTACAGACGGGTACAAACGTTTTCTCGGTGGTACAAACGATGTACTCGTCGATACGAAACGGTACAAACGATTGCTCGATAGTACAAACGATAGACTTGTCGATACCAATGGGTACAAACGATTTCTTGGTGGTACAAACGATATACTCGTTGATAAGAACGGGTACAAACGATTGCTCGATAGGACAGACGGGTACAAACGTTTTCTCGGTGGTACAAACGATATACTCGTCAGTAAAAGGAGGTACAAACGATTGCTTGATATTACAGACGGGTACAAACTTTTTCTCGGTGATACTAACGATATACTCGTCAGTACGAACGGGTACAAACAATTGCTCGACGGTACAGACGGGTACAAACGTTTTCTCGGTGGTATAAACGATATGCGCGTCGATACTAACGGGTACAAACGATTTCTCGGTGGTACAAATGATTAACTTGTCGGTACGAAAGGAAATTTAAAAAAAAATCCAAATTTTTTTTTCCAAAAAAAAATTCAAAAAAAAATTCAAAAAAAGATGTCAACGGTGCAAATGGGTACAAACGATTCTCTTTTCAATCGCGTTTATTAAAATTGTTTAGCTCTAAATGGGTTGCGGTCCATTTTTCCATACCCTCGTACTTTTTTCCCCTTAAGGTACAAACTAAATTTAAGCCGGTACAAACAGGTACAAACCGAGTACAAACGAATGCAAAAAAAAATTACTTTCTGTAAAGTCAGTTGCCAACTTTACACATGTGATTAATAAAACGTTTAATAAGAGCGCGTGTTGTTATCTGTTTCGCTATACGAATGTACGTGTGCTGATAAATTGCGTATATAAATTCAGCAACGCTCATTATTGCGGCAGTTTACGATGAAGAAGCCAGTTGTACTTTTTGAGTTCTAAATCCAAAAAGTGTACGTAAATCCCGTCAACATTATTCAACTTTTATCCATAGCGATAAGTGCTATGAATTTGTCTCCAACTCCAGTCACCGATCGGGAAAAATAGTTCAGTAAGGACCACGGTCGTATATACAGGTCTGGGCACTCCGTTCAAAAATGCGTGACTCTAAGTGACGCCTCTCTTTGCGCATTCCACCGTGGCGCTAGTGAAGGGGAGGCATTTTGGTTTAAATCGCGTTTACGGGGCATGGCATGCGCGTAGTTGTGGCGACGGTCGTACGTGCGTCGTGGCCTAACCTCGTTTTGGCGGAGTGATTTCGAGTGTATCGTCGCCGCGGTTTATGTTCAATACGGAATAAAAAAAGACGAAGTGTCTATATATTGCGATGCCGAAGTCGTGCATGATTCCGTGATGCAGAAGTGGATACATAAATAACCCGGAGCCCGTCTTATTATTTAAAATTCCAAATGATAAACAGTTGCGTGCTAAGTGAGCGAAGGCACTAATGCCAGAAATGAATGGACAATTAAATTAGCGATGTACAAATTTACGCTTCCCTGTGCGGAGCATGCCGACGATTTCATTCTAATCGCAGTTCACTACTATTTGCAGCTTCGAATGCGCCCACTGACAGCCCAAAAAAACGCGGCACGTCCAAAAAAAAGTGGTGATACAAGAAAATATGCGAAACTACATACGCATTAGGGGTGTAGGGAGGCGTCCACCTTGTATATCAATGATAAACAAGTATGAAAAACTTTACACTAAATTATTAATCTTTATAATCCCTCCCACTTTCAGTATGTTCTTTTATTTTAAACTATCGTAAATATTCGGTAGTCGGACTCTTGCTAGAATCAGGTTAATTTTGATTCGATATTTTCGCAATTTTCTTGTATCACCACTTTTTTTGGACGTGCCGCGTTTTTTTGGGCTGTCAGTGGGCGCATACGAAGCCGCAAATAGTAGTGAACTGCGATTGAAATGAAATCGTCGACATGCTCCGCACAGGGAAACGTAAATTCGTACATCGCTAATTTAATTGTCCCTTAATTTCTGGCATTAGTGCCTTCACCCACTTGGCACGCAACTCTTCATCATTTGGAATTTTAAATAATGAGACGTGCTCAATTAAACCAAAATGCCTCCCATTCACTAGCACCACGGTGGAATGCGCAAAGAGAGGCGTCACTTAGAGTCACGCATTTTTGAACGGAGTGCCCAGACCTGTATATACGACCGTGGTCCTTACTGAACTGTTTTTCCCGATCGGTGACTGGAGTTGGAGTCAAATTCATAGCACATATCGCTATGGATAAAAGTTGAATAATGTTGACGGGAGTAACGTACATTTTTTTGTATTTAGAACTCAAAAAGTACAACTGGCTTCTTCATCGTAAACTGCTGCAATAATAAGCGTTGCTGAATTGATATAGGCAATTTATCAGCACAAGTACATTCGTATAGCGAAACAGATAACAACACGCGCTCTTATTAAACGTTTTATCAATCCATAATAAGGTGATCTCAAGGTTATCTCAGGGTAGTCGCTTTTTGCACCGTAGTCTCTCTTTACCCCAAGTATTACTTTCGTTCATTGGTTTGGCATTTGCAAACAAGATGCAGCGTTTTAAGCTGATTAAAATGTTTTGCATCACTTCGTTCACGAGTTGCAGCGGAAACCCAAAGACGCCGTAATCTCTGCAGATAGTTTTACCGATACGGTGAGTGGAGTGGATTTTTTTTTTAATATGCAATTGTAGTTCAGTTGCTTTCCGAAGCACAAAGTTAATCGATAATTTCAAAAGCCTTACCCATTTCTGTGCCCGTGTCAGCGGAAAACGGAACAGTGATTTTCATTAGTTAGTGACGAATTATTGCAATTAACAATTAACATTTGTTGTTATATTCGATATTATACAAATGGAGAAAATTTGTTTCGACTATTTTTACTGATTGAACTTTCATTGTAACTCATTTTTATTTCTACGAATCGTCGTTCATGCCGCACCGTAAGAAATTTTGAGCGTTTACCTTTCGCGAGAGGTACGGTTGGGAGGACGGGGCGGGGAGTGGAATTTACAAATATGCAATCACATCATAGAACAAACTCATATTGAAGTGGATTTAACCCCGAATGGCAAAAGGGTAGCTGATTATTCGATACTTTTGTCTAAAAAAATTAAAGGGTAGTTTCAACCCCTTAATCAAGAGATATCGGAAAACAAAAAAATGCATAGCTCCTCCTTGTTCAGCCATGTATGTATGCAAATTTACATCCCAATCGGTTAAAAATTCTCGGAGAAAGGTATGAAAAAATTGCATTTTTGTAATAAACAATATGAAATTTGTTGTTATCTGCATAGTTCTCGTTTCCAATGTATAGTATACGGAAAAATAAATGTTGTTGCAATTTCAAATTTGTTCATATCCCGTATCGTTAAAGAGTTATCGACGAAAAACGAAAATCATCCCTTTTTTCTAGGATGCGTTTCACCCCTTAAATATTGGGTTCCACTGATATAAAAAAATACGTATAGCCTTTTTTATCTGCTCTACAAACATACCAAGTTTTATCGAAATCGGAGGGGGCACCTCGCGACCTTTCCTTGTTAGATAGGCAAACGAGCGATGGTCCAAAGTAGCGAACACCGAAATAGCGAACATAAAAAATATGGACGAGTTGCTTCATAATTTTCCGCCGATTTTCGCTAACACGTAGTAGATTCTTTTAAACTCTTTAAGAGGAGATATACATTTGCAACGATCGAAAAATCAATTTCTTTTCTTTAAGGGATAACACCACTTTAGGAATTTGGAAAAATGGTTTTTTTTGCCTTAAAAATACTTTGGGGTCATAAAAACAATATGCAATTGGTCCTGCAGGGATATTTTTTTAGGTTGCATAAGTGTGTATACGTGAGGCAGGTTTGCAGTCTGTGACAAGAGCCTCGCGGTTGAGATATCAGCGTGGACGCTCGTGCACGGGAACTAGGCTTGAGGACAGGATTACCGAATCAAGATGTTGTTTTTAAATAGAAAACTCAATACTTTTATATTTGTTTTAAGAATCAAGAGCTTAACTTTACAGCTTTGGCGCTTGAGTCGGAACATACATTATCAATCTTTTATTAGAGGGGAAAGTCCATAAGGAATTTTGTTCCTTAGTTCGCACTGACTCCGTAAGCGCTAGTTGTCTTGAAAGGCGTTGATAAAGTCGGAAAGTGACCGTATGGGCACCACACCACTCCTCCCCTAGTAACTGACTAGCTTTTTTGAGGGACGAAACTGACTTTTTTCCTTTGGGAGGTGCGGAGGGGTGAGTCTACAGTCGATCCCCATTGGTGAGGTGCGATGCTTGACTCCGCCGGTGGGTTTTCTCCATCACGACGATCTTCTTTGTTCCGGAAAGCTGCTTTAAGTCGTTCGACTGAGATAGTTTTGTGTTGGTCGTTGACGTCGATGACAAATCTGCGGTCGTCTAAACGCTCTATGACCTTGTATGGGCCCTCGTGTTACGTCCCAGCCTTCACCTTTTTTTCTCTCCCTTTTTAAAACCACGATGGTAAATACGCACGATAGCAGCACCCTCACTCATCGACCAAAAACCTATATTTCTTAAACGCTAAGCGAGCGATAGCCGAAACGTACCGCAAGACCAAAAGCGAAACCGTCGCACGTAGGTCCCGACGCATAAACATAGCCAACGACAGATGAATTTACGAGAGGAGCGTACTCGCAGCCTCGGAAGAGAAATCCTACGCCTAGAGCACTCGAACAAAATGCAGGGACCGAACAACGCCACAATCCTACCTTGTCCTAAGACCCAAACAATCCCACGAGGAAAACCCGCTTGCGTCAGAACACGTCACCCGGTCATATCGCAAGACCCACGAAACCTCGGTCGCTGAACCCGATCGTCGGACATAGAACAATGGCCGCATTCACCATAGCGGTGACCTAATAAGTAGATGAACAAAACTATTCCCACGCATGACGCCGACCTATCACGTAAGTTAGCATACATTCTCACGATTAATTAACCAATCACTAAGAAGCTCTGATCCGAAAATGCATTCCCCCAAAAAAGCTCCTTCCCCTACAACCAGACTTTCCTAATTTTCACATCACGAAGGAGCAGACACTCTGTATTCGAACTCCGAACTGAACAGTCGACTTACAAGGCTAAACCCTTTCGCTCTGCGTTTCCGTGTAATCATTGTACGAGTAACTATCTTTGTACCGAAATTATAAGTTTGTAAGAGTTAAACGTAATAAACGTGAACTACGGCGAATTAAAACGAAATCTACGCGTCTGAACATTTATTTGATCAACGATCAATCCATCGGGCGGATCCAACTCTCTTACCAGAATCACGCACCTCAAATTCGTCTCAATCCAAATTGTTATTAAACTGTGTTCGGAACTCACGCGGAAGCCAAGCAAAGACTCACTGCGCAATCTAATTCAATTCGAACTTTCGCGCTCGAAATCGGCAACGTCGCGAGTCCCACCTAAATCTCCCTCCGGGACGTAACACTCGTACGGAGGCTCCAGGGGCCCACGGACAGCGTCAACCCTGATCTATACCTGTGAGGCCGTATAGAGCTCGTCTTGGACAAACATCCTCGCTTTGTTGTGGTGGGCGGTCGGAGTGGGTCGTAGCCCACGCATGAACTCTCGATGCTTCTCGACGAAAATTTTTGGTTCGGCCGGCATCTCACAATTGACAAAAACTCACCCGGTAGGCGGATAGTCGACCCGTACAACATTTCTGCACATGAGGCCCACATGTCTTCCTTGTGCGTTGTGCGTAAGCCCAGGAGAACAGTCGGGAGAATCTTGGTCCACGGAGTCGGGCGACTGCACATCAGCACGGTTTTCACAGTACGGTGCCACCTGTCTACCACCCCGTTTGATGCGGGGTGGTATGGGGTGGTTCGTATGCGTCTCGAACCAATGAGATTGGCAAGAGCAGTGAATAACGCCGATTCAAACTGGCTGCCCTGGTCGGTGGTGAGAGTGAATGGTGTTCCGAAACGACATATCCAGCCGTCGAAGAACGCGGAGGCCACGGAGTTCGCAGTGATATCGTGGTTCGGAATTGTCTCCAGCCAGCGGCTAAAGCGGTCGATTATTGTTAGGCAATACCTGAAGCCCTCGCTTACCGGAAGTTCGATGATGTCGAGATGAACGTGGTTGAAGCGGCTGTCCGGAATGCTGATATGATTAGGTTGAATTCTATTGTGACGGTAGACCTTTGCGCGTTGACAGAGTTCACATAGTCGTGCCTACTCTGTCGCGTCCTTCCTGATGCTCGGCCACAGGTACTTTTGACGTAGTATGCGAGTAGTCGTGCGGATGCTTGGATGAGACAAGGCGTGTATAGAGTCCAACGCTCGACGACGGAGGCTCATGGGAATGTACGGGCGAACGATTCCTTCGTTGATATTACACCAGAGTTGAACCCCTGGCTCGGCGGTGAGGCGTTGCAGATTCAGCGACGTGTCGTTCCACAGTATTTGTTGTAGCTCAGCGTCCTTGTTTTGGGCCTCGGCGATCTCGTTAGCGGGAAGGGCTCGAGGCATGTCGATCGCGCACGCTACTTTTAATTGCGAAAGAGCGTCGGCCACGGTATTCTCTTCGCCTTTCAAATATATAATTTCAGTTGCGTATTGTGCGATGAAGTCCAATTGCCTGAGCTGCCGTTCCGACGCTTGTTCCAATTTTCGTCTGAACGCGTAGGTGAGCCGACGATGATCAATTCTTACGACGAATGGTCTCGCTTTCAAGATGTGCCGAAAGTGTTTTATTGCCGCAAAAATGGCGAGCAGTTCGCGGTCGTAAGTACTGTATTGTTGTTCAGTTGGCGATAATTTCCGGGAGAAAAATCCCACCGGCTTCCACGTGTCATCCTCCAGTTGATCGAGAGCGGCACCAACCGCGAATGTAGAGGCGTCTGTGGGCAATCGTAACGGCGCGTCAGGAGCTAAGTACGTCGTGAGAGTGGCATTCACGATCGCTTCCCTGCATTTGTTGAAGGTTTCGATAGACTGCGGGCGCCAGGGCACCGGACGTTTATCGTTCTTCTTTGACTCTCGGAGAAACTCGTTGAGCGGGGCCTGAAGCTCGGCCATGCGCGGAATACTGCGACGATAGAAATTGATGAGACCGAGGAACCGGCGAAGCTCTTGAATTGTTGTCGGCTGAGGGAACTCAGCGATTGCTTGAATATTTGCGGAAGGTGGTTCGAACCCTTTCCCGGAGATTTTATATCCGAGGAAGATGAGTTCCTCTTTTCCGAGCTGACATTTGTCTGTGTTTATGATAAGTCGGTGTCTCCTCAAACGGCTGAAAACGTCCCGTACGTGAGAAAGGTACTGGCGTTCGTCGACGGAGGCGATTAGAATGTCGTCTATATATACTAAGACGTATTCTAAGTTTCGGAAGATTGAATCTATGTGACGTTGGAATGTCTGAGAGGCATCCCTGAGGCCGAACGGCATCACCAGGTACTCGAATTGGCCGATCGGTGTTGTGATGGCGGTCTTTTCGACGTCGTTCTTCGCGACCAGATTATCTGGTGGTAGACCTGTTTTAAATCAATGGCCGAAAATATATTTTTTTCGTGGAGCCTCTGAAATAGATCGTGTGAGTGACCCGTGGGATATCTGTCAGGGATGGTTTTTGCGTTTAAGGCTATGAAATCTCCGCAGAGACGCCAGAAACTGTTGGATTTCTTCACCAAGTAAACCGGGCTGCTCCACGGGCTCTTTGACGGACGAATGAATTTCATGTCCAGTGGATACTGAATCTCGCTTCGCAGTGCCTCGAGCTTCTCTCCTACCAGCCTGCGGGGACGTTGTGAGACCGGGGGACCGGTTGTTTCGATTAAATGAGCGGTTCCGGATTTGTCCTCAGGAGGCGGTAACACGGTCGGGATCGTAATGTCCTCGAAATCCTGGGGGAGCTCGGCGTAGCAATCCTTTGATTAATGGTAGATACGTTATGGATTTTAGTTTTTTCTTGCGTACCTGTGTTGGCTTGGTTCGAGCAGAGTCCGACTATATCGGTACCTCGAAGCTCGAGTTACCGGTAAACGACGCGAGAGGCGTTGTACCAAGCTGAGAGTGAGAAGGCTTACGTGCTCTCGTTCAGTTCGTCTCCAGCTCTGTGAAGGAGCAGTTACAGAGAAAAGACTTCGAGTTTAAACCTGTTAACTAATTTTCGTACTACATTCTAATAAAGTTGATTAGTAATAATTTTATTGCAACCCTTTCTACCAATCACCCAATTATCCTTTCTCAACAACAAATTGGTCGTTCTTTCTTTATCGATAAGAATTCTCAATAACCTGGTGTCGAGAGACTTGTTGCTTTGTCAATGAGCCTGTTTCCATTGGGGTCGACAAGAAGCTCATATTTTTTAAGAAAATCTGCTTCAATGATTGGCTTGCTGACGTCAGCAATCACGAAAACCCAGGGGAGCGATCGGCGATAGTCGAGGCTCAACGTAAGAAGCGTATTTCCAAATGTTTTTATCTCTATTTGATTTGCTGCGTAGAGCTTGAAATCGTCCTCCGGAGTCTTCCTCGGCATAGCGTGGAGGGGGTAAACACTGACTATGGATCCGGTGTCGACGAGAAAAGGTTGGTCCAAAATTTTGTCCTTGATGAACAGACGGATTTCCCCTTCTTCCGGACCGCCTACTCCTACCGTCTGGATCGAAGTCGGCGGCACTAGTTTTCCGATGGCTTGTATGCACAGGCAGAAGGTCCTTTCTCGCATCCTTGCCGTATTTTGCGTGGAAAAAGCAAACACCATCCACGTGGGCTCTCGAGTTGCTGCGGGATCGTGGTCCGGAGTGTCGTTGACCCTCTGCGTTATTCATGTCCGCTTGTTTTTCGACACACATCTTCTCGAGGAGCGTGACCATTCTCGACAGGGTGGTTTCGATGTTGCTCAGTTTTCTCTCGTTGAGTCCCGGTCGTTGGGAGATAGCGTGGACCTCCTGTTGTCCATTTACGGACATCACCGAGTGCCCAGGGCATGACTTCATCAGTCTGTCAACAGTATCGGCCAGTTTGACGAGGGACAACTCAGAGCTTCCTACGAGGAAGGAGCGAGTACCGGTCGGCATGCATTGTATGAATCTCGCGGGCAACAAATCCTCGCGTACACCTTCACCGACTAAGTCCTGCATTTCATGAAGCAACTGTGAGAGTTTTCGATTTTCAAGCTGTATTTCGTTGAAAAACTTCTGCAGCTGTCGTTCTCTCGATTCGTTCACTCGTTTGACGATCGCGGCCTTGAATGCGTTGCATTTGTCTGTCTCCGGGGGCCGGCAAACGATGTCTGAGACTTGTCGAACCGTATTGGTATCGAGAGCCATAAGTTCGGCGTCGTACATTTCTGTATCTGTCTGAACACCTTGCGAGCGAAGCGTTGACTCTGTCTGGGCGAACCATACGTCGGATATTTCCGGCCAGAATCTCGGAATTGTCACTGTAGGAATTTTTTCTTATTTCGACGTCTCGTGAATCGTCAAAACCCTCATTCTGATTCTCTGGCGGAAGATCTTCCTTCGGAATGTTCAAGGTAGACTTGGGCGTACGAAAAAAGGCCATGTTCACGGCGTGGCTTATCGAGGTTAGCGTCAGTAAAAAATAAATCGGATCGAGTTTAATCAACGTTGCGGGGTCGCCAAATTGTGGACGCTCGTGCACGGGAACTAGGCTTGAGGACAGGATTACCGAATCAATATGTTGTTTTTAAGGCGTTACCCCCACTTGTAGCGCAAAAAAGGCCTTTTTCATGAATTTTTTAAAAGAAAACTACAAAACTTTTTTATCGATCAATATACCATCTTAAAGAACACATCGTGAAGAACTTTCAGTAATTTTTTTATTGAAAAATATTACATTGTTTAGTGGCAAATGGCCGTCAATGAAATAATGTTTTTATATACACAGTTTGCGGTGACCAACATTGCGGCGAAGTGGATCATCTGAAAAAAAAATGCGGATGGATTTAGTCAAATATAAGTATAAACTAGTCTTTAATCGAAGGATTTTAAAAAATATTCATTTTTCACAAAATGGCGGACAGTCAAAGTTAATGGTTCGATTTTAACGAAAAAAAAACGGCCGTTTTTTGGCTATAAAACGGCCATTTTTTTCGAAAAAAAAAATCGAACGATTAAAGACTACATTTTTATGTATTAAATAAGCCTGCAAAATTTCAAGAAGTCGGTTCATTAGTGTTCGAGTAATCTTGGTCACCGACTTCAGAAATGCCATTTTTAGAAAAACGCGTTTAAAGTTTCAATTTCAGTTTACACGAAGAAAATATTTTTTTTGTAAACTTACATAGAGTCATCTATTCCGGGCCCATACAGAAGTTCTTCCGCCGACGATGCCGCTTGCAAAACGGAAATTTGGTGTTGCCTTCGTAACATTCTTCCTTCACGAGTGCTCTCGGCCGCACGTCTCTCTGCCAGTACAATCCGTGCTTCGTCCATTTTATCAGCGTATTCGTGCGCGTTGTGTCCACAGCTCACTCCGATTGAGTTCAAATAAAATAATAATGATTTTGAACCTTCGTTGATATAAGCAATATAAGCTGCTAAACCTTCGGCAATATAAGCTGCTAAATTTACAACGATTGCTCCACTCGAACGATTTTTGGGCTGATTTTCCAAATAAGTTGGTTGAAGCTTTGGTTGTTATTTTAATTGAAGCCACCGACGCATCTTTCGAGTAAAGTTTCCTTACTCAGATCGTTGTATATAGGTCTGATGGCATCCAATACATTTGATGGAAGTGGTTTGTAATCGTGTTAGAAAGTTCGTTTCTCGCCTGAGCTCGTTGATACGAACACCACGATTCTTCACCAGTTGGACATGGTGTGGATTTGCCTCGGTTGAACTGTAATGATCGAAGGTCGCCCATATTGCCTCATGCATATCGTGAACAGAAGCAGAATGGCGTCGAATAGCAAGTCCATAGTACACAGTGAGCTTGCCAATAAATTTTCCTGTCAGCTGTCCTTTACCACCAAGCTTTTTGTTTTTTTTTTTACTAAATTACGAAGGCGGGATCCCATACGCTTTTGAACGTGACCGATGCATTCTTTTTTTATAACTTCTACGTCGCCATAAGGATGAGAATTTACTAGCCCAGTGTACGTTTTCGAATCTCCGTCTCCAATATAGTAACGGTACAGGACATTATATTTTTCTATTGAACGCTTGAAGATTTCGATAATAGAGTCCACCTCCATTTTTCCCGAGGAGCCTTCGTGATTTGCACTGCAGTTATCTTCGTGTGTTTCGTACCATTCTTCGTAGTCCGCATCATTTAGCTTATGTTTCCACGATTCACAAATTTTACAATACGCACTTTTTACCACAAGATCAAGTACTTTTCTACTGTAGTAGCCTATGACTGATGTGACTCCGAACGACGACGTATATCCTCGCTTCTTCCAGGATCCATCTCCGGAAACTGTTAATTGAGGAGTTGCATCGCCTTCTGCATTAGGTGTATCTTCAATTTCTTCTCGTACGGCTTTTTTTAAATATTACATCTGCACATGTTTTCACAGACTCATAAATACTTTTCAAAATTATTGAATATGTAGTCTTGGTAAGAAACCTTGGCATGTCCATAAGTCCGCAAAATTTTTGTGCTCCAGCCAATCCTATGCCGAGAACTCGCATGGTGAATATAAATCGACGATTTATTTCATACGAATGTTCCAAAAAAGGAGAAGATGGTATCAAATTATCTGCACATGAGTCACATTTCACAACGATTTTGAAGCCTAGTCCTCTTGCACTTGCCGTTTCAAATGTAATATTTCCATTACACGTTTTGAACTTCACTAAATTTGAAATAGCAGCAAACACAACCCAAAAGTTCAAAATCCGATATTCAATATTAGGACTTTGATTCACAGTCATATCAATATTATTGTTCAGTTTCTTCGCAGACGTGCTGAAACTTTCAGTTTCCGTTTCGGCCAGGTTGGGGTTAAAAACACCCTTCCTTTTTTTTGGTCGAGATTTCCGTAAATTATCACTGCTTCTTGTTTGTCGCGAACCTTTTTTTCGATCCCTTTTTTAATGTAAAATGAATAAAAACTGCGCTTATAATATTATAAACGGCGGAATATACGGCTTATATAGTCGAACTTTCGAGCTACACTCACGAGTTTAGACCATAACAGACAACAAAAATACGTTTTTATAAATTCCAGTCTATTATATGAACGTTGTGAATGCCAGGTATACGACCCTTTTCATCGAACAATGCATTCAAGGTCGGAGGGAGGGTCGAGCGCGCCAGACGGCAGACTAGCCGGTCGTTTACACAACGGATTCTTCTCTTACAACGCTCATATCTCAGTCAATTTTGTTCGGATCGACTTGAAATTTTCAGGACATATTCTCAGATACTTATACTTCAAAAAAATGTAATAAAAAAATCGATTTTTTCAAAATCGCAAGTGGGGTAACCCCTTAAATAGAAAACTCAATACTTTTATATTTGTTTTAAGAATCAAGATCTTAATGCTACAGCTTTGGCGGTTGAGTCGGAACATACATTTGTTAAATATACTTTTCCCTCTTTCTTTTGTTACCTGCGCATCTGCCCTTACTCCACGCAGGGTTCAGCACACTTTCGTCGAGGAGGGAAGGGTTAAATAAATTTCTGCTCCCGAGTCCTCTTTATTTTAACTCTGAGTCGGCTGATACGCCTATATATATATATTCCGTCGTTAAACTGACAATAGTATGAAGGCTTTCCGGTTTCGGAGTAGGCCTCGGGGTACAAAAGGAACACAAACAACGGTAATTTGACTACTTATAAACCAAATACAAAACAACGGTAATTAAGTTATTCTAGATCACACGCGATAATTAAATGTTAGATCTCTCGGTATCTTTGCGGGTACTCGCAACACGCGCAAAGCTTATTTTGTCCGGCCACGCAGGCCTCAATCTACTCTGTCCACTTTTTGGACCACACAGTCCTCGCTTGGACACACAGTCCCTTCTTTTCTTTCACCACACAGTCTGTACAGTTCTAACGTTTTGTATCACACAGTTCTCGCACGCAACCGTCTTCTCTCGACTCTTTTTCGCTACTCCTCGCGACTCGACTCGAACCGGCGTCTCGAGCCTTTTTTCTCCCCCAGTTGTCTTGCTCACACGCTATTCGCGACTTGCTCGGTCACGCGATGCGCGAATTCGTCGGCGCATCCTCCTCACGTGGCCGGACTCTATTGGTCGCCTCTGCCTCGCGACGCCAGCGCCACTAGCGCGCGGCAATTTTTAATTGCTGCTCGCCGCTGTTATAACACATTATCAATCTTTTATTAGAGGGGAAAGTCCATAAAGAAATGTATTCCTTAGTTCGTGCTGACTCCGATGGCGCTAGTTGTCTTGGACGGCGTTGGTAAAGTCGAAAAGTGACCGTATGGGCACCACATCAGCGTGCGGGCTCTGAGTGTAGATGACACGTGTTCGATCCCCGGTAGCAATGTCTTTTTCTATATGAAACATGTATGAATTAAATATAATAAATGATGCCTGGACAGGCGGAAGGAGCTAAAGCGAGAGGAAGTTCGAAATTTTGGAAATGTAAAATGCATTAAAACATAGATAAAAAATCGATTCACCGGAGTCCGAACCTAGACCGCAAGCATCGTTAATCCGTTATGCTGCCAACTCAGCCACGACTCTCATTGCAGATATAGAAACATTTATGATACACGCTTATCCAAAATGTTTAAAAAAACGCCGTAACGACCGCGGCCAAGGCCCAAGATTTCTTTTTGAACCTTCCACGGTCGTTTCGGCGTTTTATTTTTCAACGCGTTTCGGCGTTAATTTTTTAACCCGCATTCTCGGCATAAACAGGCAACTGAGAGAAAACAATTATGCCGATACATGTTTTTTTTCTTTGAAATTCATTTAATGCATATTCCAATCTGCAGTACGGCCACATCGATATGTGTGGCCGTACCGAGCTAGATCGGACCGAAAACCTAGCTCCGTTCGCCTGTCGAGTAAGCACGATTTGCGAGGGGCTGAGACTTTTCCCCTACCGAGCTACCCATTCGTGTTCACGCTGACTGCGATACCGACTTGAGCGGTTATCGCGACTCGCGCGGCTACAAGGGAATCTGCAATCTCGACCGAGGCGATTATCACGAAATTATATTCCCGAACCCCCCACCGCGATTTAGCGCCATTTCCAAGGCACGCCAAAAAGAGGAGCGTTGTACATCTCCCTACTAATATCTGGCTGTACATCTCTCTAGTCGCAGGGGCATGCGTTCCAATCAGCGGGCTGGCATCTTTCAGAATTTTTGCTACGCAAAATATCCTCTGTTTGTAGTGTGCTACTCTGCAATTCGCAGCGCTAGTTGTTCTCGAACATTCCTGATGCGCCGGGGCTATGCATATAACACACACGCACACATATAATTCGAAGACTTTCCATATCTTTCATGCGAGGATCAGCTAGTACGGTGAAAAATACACCTTTTCAGGATTACGGGGTACTTTGAGGTACAACCGTGCACAACACACGGCATTAGCGCACGAGTATAAGTAATTTCGGTAGTTGTATCAATTCTGCACCGTGGCCATAGAGACTAAATAAAGGAGCTCGCACTATGTACTAGGAAAGTGGTCACAAAATCGAGGAACCGACGAGTTCCCAAAACGGCTACTGCGTGGCGCTGCTTGTTAGAAGTGATGCCTTGAAATTAGCTATGCGTGAGAGAGATCGAATGATGACCTAACCCCTCTGTTCTCGTTGACGGGGAACTTTATTTTCTGTATTCATATTTATAACGATATTTTGTTTTTCTGAAAGATAAACTATCAATATCCAACAGATACATTACTTTAAAAATAAACTATGCGCAATATATATATAAGTCGCAATATATATAAATCGAGTTAACAATTCAAACTGTTGTTAATCCCAAGCGGTGCCACAGTTGAAATACAACATTTCTGCCTTATGCTGACGACAGACAAAATAGCTTCGTTGATAGAGCGACGACTACGAACGGGTGGGAAGGAGTTCAAATCCACCTCGGCGAAATATTTTTTTTTTTTAATTCAGTACAAATGAAAGATGCAACGCATATTTTTTTTTAATAAAGAGAATATGGAAACGTTTAGACATTAAAAATTCTAAAACCTATTCGATGAAATATTCGGAAAACTTATTTTCTGTCCATGTCAACGTAAATCCTTCATTTTCGAATTAATTAAATTTCTTTAATTTTTTTGTGACTTTACAATCGATTCGCGTACTAAGTGAGATTAAGGGGTATCACCACTGTAAATGAGTAAAAATAAGCGTTTTTTTCGAATGTATTTGGGATGGACGAGATGGTAATAGAATAATAATATTAGGGGAAATAATTAAACATATGTTTGAGTATTAAACAAAAATTAATTATCCATAAATATTTTTAACAAAAAGCGGCACCAAAACCTTTTTCTTGACTTTGAGGTGCTCTGCGGCACACAGCGTTGCTGGTACAATTTGGAATCTAGACAAAAAATTCACTTTATCTACATACTTATTATAGCTAGTGGAATACGTACGGAATTTTCGATAAGACAATTTAAACATTATTTATTAACGGATGATTGCCCCTTTTTTTAAATTGAAAATTGAACGTCTTCATTGAAATACTCGCCAATCACAGAAAAATCAATATTTTGCAGATCGAGTGAATTATGTTTTCCACATTGAACATTGCACTAGCTACACTGCGTGCCGCAGAGCGCCTCAAAATCAAGAAGCCTTAAGAGAATGGCTCTGATGCCGGCCATTTTCAAATATTTATGGTTGATCATTTTTTGTTTAATACTTAAATATAGGTTAAATCACTTCTTCAAAAATTATTATTCTATTATCTTTTCTTCCATACCAAAAAAATCCTTAAAAAACGCTTTTTTTTAGTCATTTACAGTGCCAGAGCTGTACAGTGAAATAATTTTTAAACTTTGCTTACAAATCTAATCTTATAACAGCAGCAATCTACTTGTAGTACACCTTAGCTTAACACTTACCTCATTTTATGAATAAACTATGGCATAGTTTATTACCACGGGCAATAAATGATATGTGAAGTAGAGTATTAAACATTATATCATGAAAGTAGTGTTATAAAAAAGTCACTCGGCAGAAAGGGATTATATATATACACACACACATAGATAAAAAGGATGTCGCATGGGAACTTTAAGCGAGAATTATTCGAGCTATTGATAAATTTCATTGATTTACTCATTTATTTATATTTTCTTTTTTATTGCTTTTACAGCGTCATACGATTCACCATACAAATGTAATGTGAAATATTTTTTTTATCAAGATATAACAACACGGAGGTACATACGGAAATAGACAAAAAATTTATATATACACATATGTATGTGTAATGTAACGGGTAACCCCTTATTACATTAAATTTATTTGGGTTCGGGACTCGAATAGGGAGTAAATTAATTGAGACCTTTTTACCTGGCAAAAAGAATTGAATTTTATTGGTAATTCCTTTACTCGATCAGGCACATCAGATGTGAATCACCCTGTACATTCCATTTCACCGCAGTTGCGTATCTTTGTATTGTCGCTTTGACGTCTGTCACCGAGACGTGTTGTTGGTGCCGCTCGCTTCGAATTCGTTTTATGTACAGTTTGATTGTGTGTGTGTCGCTGTATCGTGTGCTCCAATTTCGTTTATAGGTGTACCGTATATGCTCTTCGTGTGTGTGTATTTGAAAATTTCGAATCTTCGCGTTCGGCCTCTCTCGGCCGCTAACCCTTTTGTTTTCCTTTCTTCTCTCTTTCTCTCGTGGGGTATGCTCCTTGTTTTCCTTGCCTTCACCGTTTGGCTTTAAAGACCGATAATTTATTTCGAGGCGCTTGGTCGGCTGAGAATGCTTGGCTTTAATTTCCCACTTTAGAAATTTCTCTAATTTTGCTTGTTAATCGTCCTTTCGCCACCGATCCTCGCTCCTTATTCTTTATTGCTTTTTCTTTTCAGTCCCGATCCCATCCTTTCACGAATATTTTCCTTACTTTCTTCAGCTTGGATATATAATCGCTCCTCCAGACACTCGGGTCCCTAATCAGAGGGCCAAAGACTTGATTTCTTTTTGTTCCACCCTCAGCTTATCCTTCTGTTGAACATTATCCTTGCTTCTTTCAGCTTGAAGCTATGTTCGTTTCCGGACTCGCGTCTGAGTTGGACTTCAACCAAGAAGTGCCTTCCTATCCTCAGGCAGGCCCTTTTATACCCCTTGTTTCCCGCTAATTCTTTCCCCCTCCCAAGCGCCTTTTTACAATAAATGTTGCTTTAATGTTTTCTTCTTTCTTTTTCTGTTGACTTTTATCCTATACTTTGGGGTTTCCCCGAGGGATGGCACCACTTGTGTGATTTCGGGCTAATTTCCCCACGAGAGAAGGAGACGGCCGTGGCCGCGCTTGATACCTTGTTGCCCTTCGCTCGGTTGGTTTAGCTTGCGCGCGTGAGACGGATCACTCCGTCTCAGTATATATATATATATATATATATATACACACTGCCAGCCAAAAGTGTGGATACACCTAGAAAAATTTCGCGCCGCACTAAAAATTTGATATCTCTTAAAAAAAAAAGATCCGGATTTCCAAGGCGGCATTTTAAAAGGGACAAATGAAGCTTCACTTTGCGTTTGGGAAAAAAAATTCCGTTTTTTTTAGACCCGGCGTACCAATTTGAAAATGGAAAATTTGAATTTTTGACGTTTTTTTGGCTGTTTGAAATCGTCTGCACGTCTTCAGGGATTTTTTTTGCATTTTTTTCAAAGAACCTTAAAAGGTAGAGCAATAGCTATAGTTTCCTTTTTTGCAAAGTTTCGTACGATTTTTTTTTCACCGAGTTATCGCATTTTTTTCTCAAAAAGACAATTTTGAAAAAATGCTGCTGAAATGAGAAACTTTGAGGTTTAGAGAAAATTGCCAAAAGGAAAAAAAGTTGCGTTACATCGTATTGAATCGAACTGAATTCTTTCAACATTTTTTCCAACTTTTTTTTTCAAAATTTTTTGCTCCAACGTTGAATCAATTTTTTTTCTCAATTTTAAGCCGCACAAAACATCCACCTCTTACCTCTTACCTCATCGAAACGCCCTTTTCGTCGAAAAACCCACCTCTGGCTTTCAGCACTGCATCAACGATTCGTGGCATCCGATCGATCAATGAATCCAGCTGAGCTGAGCTGAGGGATCTCCACGCAGCTTGCAGTTTCTGCCACTGATCTTCGGTCGATGAAGGGCAGGTATTCGTATCTTTCGATCGAGCTCTTCCCAGAGAAGTTCGATGGGGTTTTGGTCGGGTGATTGTGGCGGCCACACCATATTCACGATTTTTTTCATTGCCTCGTTCTCCAAATATTCTCGACAGAGACGGGAACTATGTTTCGGATCATTGTCTTGTTGCATGGTAAAACCACGCCCGATCGTTCTTAGCCCCGATGGAATCGCATGATTAATGAGAATTTGTTTATATTCTTCTTTTCTCATTATGTCGTCAATTTTCACAAAGTCTCCGACACCATGACCGGAGAAGCAACCCCACACCATAACGGAGCCACCGCCATGCTTGACAGTTGGTATCAAATACTGTGGTGCCATTTTTTTCGAAGGATTTCTTCGAAGAAAAATGCGTCGACGACTACCGAAGATTAAAAATTTCGACTCGTCCGTCCAGAGTACATTTCTCCGCTGATTAATCGTCCACTTTTTGTGTTCCAGGGCCCATGCGTATCGATTTTTTTTGTTGGCCGGACGCAACAAAGGTTTTCTCACGGCTGTAATGAATGTAAGCGCGTTCTTTTCTTTCTAAAAAACTTTATAAAAAGGGAAACTATAGCTATTGCTCCATCTTTTAAGGTTCTTTGAAAAAAAATGTCCTGAAGACGTGCAGCCGATTTTAAACAGCCAAAAAACGGCCGTTTTCAAAATGGCGCCCAGGGTCTAAAAAAATCGAAATTTTTTTTTCCAGAACCCAAAGTGAAGCTTCAGTTGTCTCTTTTAAAATACCGCCTTGGAAATCCGGATATCTTTTTTTTCACAGAGATATCAAACTTTTAGTGCGGCGCGAAATTTTTCTAGGTGTATCCATACTTTTGGCCGGTAGTGGGTAACGGGTCGGAATTTGTTACAATAAATTTTATTTGTTCGGGACTCGATCAGGGAAGAAATTAGTTTAAACTCTTTGTTTTGGAGGTATTTGGTAATAAAATGACATTTATTCAATATTTTTGACTCGATATAATGTTAAAAGTTTGCTGTGTACAAGTGTGATATGTTGTTTGTATTTCTAAAGTGTATTTTGTGTGTCTTAATGTATCGCGGCATCGATTGCGGCGCGCTTGATCTCGGTACGGCTCGCTATCCCCTCTCTTCCAACTGTCGCTCATGGCGCGCGGAGCCGAGCCCGCTCTCGTGCTACGCGCCGTCCCTGGGTCCCCCCACTCTATCGACTCACGACGCGGTGGATCGCGGTGCGCTTTCGACTGACGCGCTATGGCGCGCTTTCTTGTAATTACTCCCCGTGAGCGTAATCGATTGTCGCGCGTCGGTAATCGACTACCCTAACTGTGGCTGACGCGGTCGGATGGCGCCACGTACCCGCTTATGATAATGTACCGCTTGTAATGTGTGTTGTGTCGGTGTGGTGTTTCGAATTTCGACGCCACTCTGACCTTCAGGTTCTCCTGATACTTTCTGGAGCCCTTGCAGATATTTCGCGTTTTACAGGTGTATGTAAGTGTGTGTGTATCGTCGCCTGGTGTTTCGGATACCTCCTCGCACTTTCTATTCTCCTAATACTAATTTTCTATCTCTCCTTTCGTAATTTATTCCTCCTTCGTTTATTTTTAATATTTTTCAGTGCTCCTTTTTCTTATTCCTATCCCTGTCTTTGTTTCCACCTTTATTGACTAAAAAAATGTATGTTATAATTCTTCCTTTTCAGGTTTCTTAAGGTTCCCTCTCTCAGCTTTCCGCCGTAAAAAGAGATACTTTGCTGAGCGGTACTTTTTTATCCACCTAAAAAGTCAGACTTTCTTAAGACGACTTCTTCCTTCTTTCGTTTTTCAATGTTTTTCCCCCTCTCAGCTTTCCACCCTAAAAAGAGGTACTTTGCTGAGCGGTACTTATCGCTCCACGAAGGAAGAAAAAGAAGAAGTGACGTTCCTGCCACTTTCTTCCTCTTTTATACCCGTATTTTATTGTTTATTTTCCCCCTTCCCTTACGAATTACCCATCATTCCCTTTATTGTTAACTTTTTTCTATCTTTGTGTAAATTTCTGCTTCCCCTTTTTTGTTACTTTCTCTGTTTTCTTCCAACTATTTTTCCCCTTCCCTTACTTTTTACCTGTCGTTACCTTTCTCTACTGTTTTTGTTCTTTTCTGTTTTTTCTTCTCTCACTCGTATTTCCTTCCGTTTATTGTTTTGTGACCCTGAAGGTCGTACCTGCCCACTTGACTTTTTATGATTTCTTATTCCCCCTCCCCTACTCTCCTAATGGGTCGGTTTGTTTGAATTTGTGGTGGGGGTATGGCGCCTGAGACGGACCTGTACGTCTCAGTATATATATATATTAGGTCGGTCGTCATTTCCTAAGTTGGCTTTTTCATTTGGGTATGGTCTAAATCGTTAATTTATATTTTACAAACGATGTTGAAAAGAAATATATTTCAAATGCCATTGAACCTACCAAAATGATGATACTTTTCCCATTTGATCAACATGGGATTCTTGCAGTTGGCTTCTGATTTTTTCTCGCTTATTATGTTTATTAACTTATCAAATATTATAAATAACGGACAGCCTAATATATATGTAGTCTCCATGTGTCTAGCATTCAGTGACGAGTCAGCCATGTTAACGAGCTCTTGTCCAAAAATGATCGCATCACGAGTACAATTTTCCAAGTCTATCCAGCTTCTGCCATTAAACCGCACCCTTTTTCAGACCCTGGTTAAATCCACAAGGCCAGCCTGAAAGGAGATAATTGAAATATTGTTTTATTTTTTAAGGTGCTCTATGGTGCAAAAAAGGTACACAGAACAAAACCGAAATAGAATACCTATTCGCGCGTACTTGGCGATGGTATAACAATGGGCAAAAAATAAGTCACACGGAAGGTACCAAGCGCATTCATTTCAGATAACACTATATAAAAAAGTATGAACGAAATGTTTTTAAAAAAATTGGGAAATATTTAGAGAACTTCTTTTCTTTCCGAATGAAATAAATTCATTTATTTTTCCGAACACACACCCATTTTTTTGCAGAGTTTTTTCACCGTCATGAAATTATGTTTATGTGACCTTTGTAAATATTGTTTAAAGGAAGGCGTTATTATTCAAAGAATCAGAAACTTCTGAGAAGTATAAACGACTATTGTATACGAGCATTATCAATGATCTACAATTTATACATAGTTTACAAAATGTTTCAATATTTACAACAACAAAAATCAAAATTATGGAACAATTCACGTGTATTTCGAAAAAGGATATTAGGAAAAAGGAAAAAGGATTTATTTCATATGAAAAAAGAATAATAAGTATTTAAAAAATATTTTTTTTACAATTTGCTAATAACGTTTCGCCAATTTCATTATCTGAAATCGATATGCTCGATACTTTCTATTACTGATTTTTTTTATACCATCGCTACGCACGCAAAACTCGCATTCTATTTCAATTTTGTTGGCAATGCACCTCCAGATCAGCCTCAAGGGGGTGGGTATATTAGGGTGGGTCGAAATAATCGTCTATTTTTGTTTCTTCTTGATATACTGAAAAATTAATTGCTTGACACCTCAAAAACACCAATTCAAATATGAGACCTTTATATTAGCATTAAAAGGTCCCTTATCGCAGATTTTCATTTCCCATTTAAATAACATGGGGAAATTTGTTTTTAAACCTTGAAATTTTATAAGTTGCCGACCATTGAGCGTAGGAAAAATGATATAACACATTTTTATAGGAAATTTGATGCTCTACCAGAAAGAACTCCTGTGTCTATTCGACAAAAGTATCCGTTCACGAGATAATCGGTGTTAAAGCTTAAATTAAATAATTTATAAATTCGAGCACTAAATTTTTTTTTTCAAATTGCTAATTAATCCAGAGCTAATTTGTATCAACTAATACAGTGATTTCATAGAAACAATCTAACAGTTTCACAATATAATTAGATTTTTTAGCGTATTAATTTTAAAAATATTGGATTCGATATAAATGACGCTTTAGCACCGATTATCTGTTGAACAGTCACGTTTATCAATTACATAGAAGAAATCTTTCTTGTAGAGCATCAAATTTCCTATAAAGATGTGTTATAGAATTTTTTCTAAACTCATCAGTTAGCGACTTATAAAATTCCATAGTTTAAAAACCATTTTTCCCATGTTATTTAAATGGGAAATGATAAATTGCGACGAGGGACCTCTTATTGTTAATATAAAGTGCTCATATTTTAATTGGTGTATCTTGAGCTGCCAAGTAGGGATAGGCGATGTTTTGCGATTAATTGAAAGTGTCGATGTTTTCGGTGAAATAATCGATTATATTTTGTCGATTTTTTTGGCCATCGATTAATCGGTTCTCGATTTTGATAAAGTAACATCGAAATACATATATGTAATGCCTTCTCGCAGGACGTGACGCCCGGATTAGTATATAACAGCCAATCACAAATCATCTTGCCCTCGCATCTTTTTCAACACAAACCTAAAGGTGAATTCTGATTGTTGGACTTGGCATACTGTACGCGATACCGGATGAATGATGCGCGAGATCCAATGAGAGATGAGGTATATACCGAAAAGTCTATACTGAAGCGGAACTTTCATTGGATATCGCATATCGTCAATACAGTGACAGCGTCAACCGTCACCCGCGTAACATATTCACCACTGGGAAGAAATACAAGAGAGCTCAAAATCGCGTGAACCGTAATAAGTGCCGAAATTCCGGTCTACGTTTTGCAGAAATATCGGGTTCAGGATTCGAATTGCGGGGACGAAGTGGCGCCCTAACTTGATCGCTGGTTATCACGTCCATTTTCGCTTTTATTTACTCAACACCTTCATTAAAAAATTTATTTTGAGTCAAAGAACAGAATTATAGAGAAAAAATGTTTTCGAGAAGTCGGATTTTACATACGTTTCCAGAACACATGGGTCGTTTGCGTCCTCGACAGATTTTTACGGCTTGCCAGCTGGAGCTGAATTAACCGATTCTGGCGGACCCGGGGCAGTGAAATAACGCTATCCCAAACTTTTTTTGAATAAGAATATGAACGCCACGGGTAAACACACCTTCACGGGATACCCCATTGATGAAATGTCGAGGATGCAAACGACCCATGGATCTCTTAAAATATTAAAGGAAAGGGGTATGCCGAATTTCCGATCGAAATTCGATTTCCGCTTTTCGGAAGTTTATCCGAATGTAGTCATGAAATTTATGTTTTAATAATGGAAATCTTTTTCCAAATATGGCATCTATGGATACAACTGGACATATTTCCAGATATGGATAGAACTGAATAGTAAATTATTAAGGCGTTACCCCCACTTGTAGCGCAAAAAAGGCCTTTTTCATGAATTTTTTTAAAGAAAACTACAAAACTTTTTTAATCGATCAATATACCATCTTAAAGAACACATCTTGAAGAACTTTCAGTAATTTTTTTTTTGAAAAATATTACATTGTTTAGTGGCAAATGGCCGTCAATGAAATAATGTTTTTATATCCACGGTTTGCGGTGACCAACATTGCGGCGAAGTGGATCATCTGAAAAAAAAATGCGGATGGATTTAGTCAAATATAAGTATAAACTAGTCTTTAATCGAAGGATTTTAAAAAATATTCATTTTTCACAAAATGGCGGACAGTCAAAGTTAATGGTTCGATTTTAACGAAAAAAACGGCCGTTTTTTGGCTATAAAACGGTCATTTTTTTCGAAAAAAAAAATCGAACGATTAAAGACTACATTTTTACGTATTAAATAAGCCTGCAAAATTTCAAGAAGATCGATTCATTAGTGTTCGAGTAATCTTGGTCACCGACTTCAGAAATGCCATTTTGAGAAAAACGTGTTTAAAGTTTCAATTTCAGTTTACGCAAAGAAAAAATTTTTTTTTGTAAACTTACATAGAGTCATCTATTCCGGGCCCATACAGAAGTATGGGCCCGGATACTTATACTTAAAAAAAAATGCGATAAAAAAAATTCGATTTTTTTTATTGCATTTTTTGTACGACGAAGAGATTCGATTTTTTAAAGAATGGGGTTTGTACGACGAAGAGATTCAACAATATAAGAACCCCGTTCATGGTTCACCAATTTTTTTTTTTATACTCGATTAATCGAATCGTCGATTGTTTAGAGGAAAAAATCGATTTTCCGTAACGATACTTCAAAAAAAGCCAAGCAAACAATTGTTCAGTATGTCAAGAAGAAAAAAAATATCCTTTTTTTACCCACCCTAGAGTATATACATTTCAAGTGGTAAAAAAATCGATTTCATTTACATTTCCTGGAAGAATAACATCTCGAGAAAATCCATTCTAAATTTTCAGTCAAAATTAAACTTTAATTGTGCAATAGTGCTGAAATTGTAACTGCTTCTTCTCAACATAAATATCTCGTGTTGAATTCTTTTACAAAAAAATGGATTTTTCATGAGCGATAGAAAGTGATTTCGTTCCCGAAAATCATATTTTTTATATCTGCAACCGCCATCTTGGGAAACTTCGAAACTTGTGTTTTTTCGATCAAATACTAGATTAAGGAGTGAGATGTAGTCAGAATTTTCAAAAAATCGATTTTCTAAACATTTTCTTGAAGTATGATGTTTTGAAAATATTCCCTGAAAATTTCAAGTCAATCCGATGAATAGTTTCCGGGATATCCCACAATTAGTGAAGGGGCGTCAGGTCCCCATGGCAGGTAGCGGCTGACAAACGCGCAAACGATAATACCCGAGAAGGCAGAATGCTTTGAAGACAAAAACAAATTGATATTTGATTGGAAGCTACCACATCGGCAGAAGCCCTATTGTATGGGCCGGGAATTGATGATTCGATGTAAGTAATTTTTTAATTAGTATTTCTATGCATAAATTAAGTGTAAAATTGGAAAACTCGTTCAGAAATTTTCAAAAATGTATTACTCAAAAACTATGAACTTTAGCAAAATTTTATAAAGAATTCTTTCGTTTTAAAATTGCCCAAACTGTTAAAAAAAAGAATTCATCCCGAAAAACTTTAATTTTTTGAAAAAATGTTTCCACAATCGGCTATTAACAATTGAATGCTCGACTTTTCGGCAAAAATTGTGATATTCGGATTCAGCGGATGAAAATACATTTTTTTAAAGTTTAGCTTCATCCATCCAGCTCAAAATTTTACGAACATATAATACCGTATCCACATCGAAAAACTTTAAACGCGTTTTTCTCGAAACTATGTTTTTCAAGTCGGTGACCACTATGATTCAAAAAACACTCGATGGATTCTGATGAAATTTGGTGTGCTTATTTATAGCATTACAAACTAGTCCTTAATCGTAGGATTTTCATTTTTGTTGAAAATTTTTTTTTTTGTTAACGAACAAACGAGCGATTTTTTGGTCGAAAATCGAAAGTTATCTGTCGGAAGCCGCAATTTTGTCAATTTTTGAAAAAAAATCTCCGATTAAGGACTCGATTTATTGTTAAACTCATGATTTTTTTAATTTTTATTTCAGATGATCCAGTAAAATTTTATGATGGTCACCGCAAAGCACTACACGCCGAAGGGGGTTCGACAAAAATGGCGATATTGTTTAAAATAATCAATATTCTTCTTTGAAAATTTGTACAAGTCAAGTTGAAATATAACATGAACAGTCTGTGTTACCACTTTTGTAAAACAAACTTAATTACTATAAAAAAAATTATTGAAAATGCTCGTTTTTTCACGCCTCTGACTGCATCTCACCCCTAAACTGAAACTAAATTAATTTCTACAAAAAACGTTTTTCTGGGCCTCTGAAATGTATATACCCCGTTGGAGAATATTAATGTTGTGGAAAAATTAACAAGAATCAGAATATTTACGACAAATGTATCGAGTGATGCTTGGAGTTTCAATGATTATTAAAGTTAACAGGTTCAGGCAATATTTACGAAATTCAGAATTACCGCGCATTTTTTTTTGGCCAAAGCACCGCTAATTCTGTCTCGAAGTGTACCACAGTCTCGTTCTGAAAATTGGAAGAGCCGACTCCTGAAGACGTCTGATTACTTCTCCATCTCTGTAAAAATAAGCATAGTACCGAGTTATATTTCCATACGTATCTTTAATGCCAACGTCTATTCTATTTATCCAATAGCTGCAAATGAATCGTACTCCGGTTATCGCTACAAAATAGTTTGTGTGTTCAATCCAAATAAACAAACGCGTCTAAAGTTTGTTGAAGAAACTATTCTTTCATCGACTTATCGCTTTGAATTTGTGAATATATTTCACCGTTATTTTTATCCTGCGATGACCAGCGTATACGTATGCGTGTACTGGATTTGTAAATGTGTTGCATCGCTTGACATACGTAGAAGCTCCCCATGACGTTTCGAACCGCCAAAAATTCGTTCCTGAAAGTAAAAAACATTGTTCGTTTATCCATATTTATATTTACGTTGCAATGTATTCTGTGCTTGTGCAACATCTGTGCTTATATCGTTTTGATATTTCCAATGACGGTTTGACATACCGAATTCTTCGTTGGTTTTTAAAGTTGTTCGGAAATATGAAAATATTTGAAAACACATGCAGCCTAAATGTCTGAAATGTAATGATCGCTAATTCGAATGTTCAAAAACTCAATGAGAAAGCGAATAGATGATTTTAAATGTTTCAGGATTCCCACAAGAAAAATTATTCGTTTTTCGAAATTTTCAAAAAATGACCGTTGCCTCAAATAAATCATTGTTAAACATACTGTTAAAAGACGATAAGCTTATCATCGGGATTCTTTGTCGAAGGTGTTTGTTCGATGTTTTTACGATCAAAACGATTTCTGGCAATTCGGCAGCAGACGAAGGGGATAAAGATGAGACTCGATTACAAGCAATGCTACTGTAACAAAATTACTTTGAAATCTAACACAATACAGCTTATTCTTTAAGGGAGACTTGAGAAAAAAATTTGAGAAAAAAAAACGTAGTTTATCTTATCATAAGCCAATCTACTTTTTTTTCTCAAATTCAGAAAATTTGAGAGGCAGAGAGCTGTTCGTCTATCTAGTTAACGTCGTGTGGCAAAGTTTCGACGGGATCTGAAGAGCCGTTTCAGAGATTTTTGGGTATCTACAATTGTTCTACCATACCGACCGCGATGAGGTGTCATTCCGTCATAAATTCCATACATCAAAATAGTCGTATTCGGCGTAGGGGTGGTTAAGTACGCCGTGCGGGCGTCGCGCCTGCGCAATACGAATATTGTCAGTGATCTACTTGCGTCACGGGGAGAGGTAAAACTAAATAAAGCGGTCAAAAAGCGTAGTATTTTTATATACGGTAAGGGATAGGAGGTGCCAGTATATAACAACTGTGATTCCAATATATTGAGACGTATAGGTACGTCTCAGGTGCGAGCTCCTCCCGAAAACGCGAAGGCCAAGATTATTGACACGCTCGGTCAACGCCTCTAAACGCGGCTATTAGGAGGAAAATTGAAAATGGAGAAAGTGGGGGCTATCTCTCGGTGGGGATATTGAAATTCGAGAAGAGTCAAGTGGGGGGAGAAAAAGACTCTAGAAAAATCGAGGAACGACCAAGGCGCTTGAGAAGGGGAAGCAAAAAAAACAGCAAAATAACAGTATAAAAGGGACGTCCTCGGACCGAAAAAGGTCTTCTCTTTCGAACTCTGGCTGGCGCAAGTAGAGAAAAAGATACCAGTACAAGCCGAAAAAGCAAGGAAAGTATCGGAGTAAGGAAAGCGCCAGCATCAAGAATAAGAAAAGGAGCAAAACGTAGGGACTTCTCTCGATTATTGAGGACATTAGTAGTGAATGGGCGTAAGTACAAGCCGCAAAGGCGAGGAAAACAACCACCAAGGAAACTGTCCAGAATAACGAGAGGAATTGGAGACAGTCCCCGGATCATTTTCTTTGATTATCGGAGCATAAGTAGTGAAAAGGACGCACTTGATTATTTCCCGATTAAGGAAAGCGTCGGTTGGCACAAGTAGTGAAAAGGAGCCGAGAAGGACTCCCGACTAAGGAAAGTGCCAGAGAACGCAAGTAGTGAAAAGGAATGATCGGGTGCTCCCGAATAAGAAAAATGCTCAAGATAAAAAGAGAAATGACAGTGGGCATCTCATAGAAATAGGATGAGGCAAAGAAAGTTTTAAATCAGGAATCAAATAAAGAAACAGAAATTAATTGTAATAAAAGGTACGAGGACCGCCCAGCTGCGCGCACGCCTTCCTCGGTCTTTAAATTGTGACGGTAACCGTCACCGAGAGAGAGAACGAATCGAAGCACTTAAAGAGAGCAAGCGAGAGACAAACAAAACAAACGAGGCGGTGGCCGAGCAAAGCCAACGCAGATATTTCGGAATTCGCGAACACACACACAGTACACATGCAAAGGTCCCCGAGCGACCCACGTACACACAAATACACACGAATATTCAAAAATTTGTAAGGCGGAATAAAAGCAACACCACACATACACATAAGAAAACGCACAAATACAAGCACACATTTAAAAACACATGTAAACACTGCGGCACACATACAACACAGACATTCAAACACGCACACAAACAATACTCACCTGCCACAATGCGATGACACACTCACACATTCAAACATGCGCGTACACAAAGACACTGCAGCGCGAGTTAAGCGAGACTCCACACACACACACATCAACGAACATTTAAACACTGCGGCCCACTACACTCAAACACACACACATACACATTTCCGTACGCACGAAGCGAAGGTACACATACACAAACACATAGGTAAGCACGGCGAGCGCACCTAAGAGATAAACACATACCTGCACATACCGGCGACGAAGCGATGACACACACATATACACAGAGCGAAAATACACAATCACACATATAATGCCGCGTGGATCGAGTGAGATCCTACACAGACACACACACACACACACACAAATAGAATATCGGGCAAGCGAGGCGACCAGCGACGAACTTTAAATGTACAGGTCGATTCACACCGAATTGTACGAACGTTAGGAGCAAATTCAACAATAAATCTACGATTATTTTATGCGAAAAAGGTCGTTATTAATTTACTCCCTAATCGAGTCCCGAACCCAAATAAATTTAATGTAAATAAGGGGCAACCCGTTACAATATGACAACCGTCATTCCCCTAGATTCTAACACCCACCGCGTCTAGGGCACGGTCTTACATACAGATCTTGCAACGAAGCCAAATTTTCGTGGTGGGGGTAGGCATGCTTATCTTCTCCACTTTTTGATTCACTACGCGTCGCCACTGGCGAGGGAAAGTTCTTTCCCCCTTAGGGCTTTTCGGTGAATAGGGCCTAGGTGTTTACGTCTGTTTTTGTGGCGCGATTGTCAAAATAACCTTTATTCGCAACCATATATCACGAGGTTCTCCGCGATTTACCGTGATACATTTTTTTATCGTCTTTTTACGCATAAAGGTGATTTTTTTGGTAGTGTTTTCGAAAAAAATGCGAAATGATCAAGGGTTGCGCGGTTTGCAATTGTAAAACGGGGTAGAGTAGTTTTAAGCAAAAATGCTCCGTGCTTCGACTGCCTAGAAACGTCGAACGATACAAAAAATGGCTACTCGATGCTATTGCGGAACTGTGAAATGCTATTACGTGTGTCAAAAACATTTCGAAGAACGATGTATTGTGAGACATTGGAGAAAAAAGGATGTAAATGGTCGTAAATTAGGTCATGTGAAGAATGATAATTCGCATATTTGCCCCTTATTTTTTTTATTGTCTCTGCTGCGGCAACCGCTTCGCTTATTGTAGCTTCCATGTACGGGGTATTTCCCCTTATTACATTTCCCACCATTTACTCCACTCCACCCTAGTGCAAATTTTTTTCCGAAAAACACCGATTTTTTCCGGAAAATGTTTCCGAATTTTTCTATGAATTGGAACAAATATAAAGAATTCGGAGTTTTGCGGACAATTATTTTTACGCAAACATCCGAGTTTCTCCGAATTTCTCCGAATACTTCATCATTTTAATTACGATCACGGGAAAATTTCGGAAATTATATGAAATAAATAATATAGATAAAAAATAAATTCTTACTTTTTGTTTGCTCAAATTATACTTCCTCCGGTTATCAAGTAACGCAAACTAACAAAATGAAAATGCATGATCACCTGTCAGTTATATTTATCAATAGAAAAAGTACAATATTACTATTTTTAATAAAATGTTTAAGTAATCATACGATCCTCGCGTGAACGTTACGCAATTTAACATTAATTTTCGCAATCACGTAAACGTCATGTATACTAACCGTATAAAAAATTAAATATTGCAATTATGTTTTTCTTCTTTCTTATTGTGTTGTATAATTGATATTTTTTAATAAATATGAATAAAAAGAGCTATTTTACAGAGATTTTGTTTTTCTTATTTGGAATATATACATAGGGTAAGCTGGTAAACGAGTACGCAGGCGATAAGAGTACGCAGTTAAGCTAATGGCGAAACGGTTTGCAAATTGAAGGTAACTTCTGTTGGGTTTTGACTGCCTAACCAGGTTTCTGACAAAAAAAATCCAAAGTAAAATACAACGGAGAGGCTAGGTACGTTTGAAGTTTTGGTTGCAATTTCTTATTTATTTTTGACATTTTCAAAGCATTGCGAGTACGATACACAATTTACTTTCTTCAAAAATAACTATTCATATTGTACGCCGGTTTACTAAGATTATTGTTCAAAATAAAAGTAATTTCGCATCTCATCAATAAATGGCAGTAACAGTCATGTTTCTTTGAAACGTGCAGATGGTATAAGAGTACGCAGTGCTTGGGTGTGTAGGAGTACGCGCGTACTCTTATACGACTGTTGTTAATTTTTTTTTACAATTACGCAAAGTATAAAAAAGTATATATTCATATATATGTATTTTATATATATAGTATATATTTTATATATAAATGGGACATTCCACGCCATTTCACCTAGCCCGTGACCCCGATCATTTTTGGTTTTTCTGATTTTTTTGTAAGATTGTACCCCATGAAAGGAATATCCATACCAATTTTTCGATTTTTATCTCTTCTCTTTTAGGAGTTGTAATTTTCCAAAAAAGTCGATTTCTTTCTGAAATTTTTTTTTTCAGAAGACTTTTATCATTTTAATCTCTAATAATGCTATTAATGATTTTGTGATTTCCAACTCGGCTTCGTCAGGCCTGAAACGGTTTAATTTTAGTTTGTGCGGAATTCAACGAAAAAAATATATTTTAAATAAAAAAAACATTTTTGTCGTTAATTTCAGCACAAATTTAAAAAAAACCGTTTCTAGTCTTAAAAATCAAAGAATGGGTCACTCTATTTTAGAGGATTAAAAAAATTAAATCAAAAGGGGCAATCATTTAAAAAAAAATAGTTTTCACTTTAGAAACAAAAAAAACGTTTATATCGATAATTGATAATTTTTTCATATTTTCTAACGAAAGTATGGGTCAAAATAAAAAGAATGACATAGCGACATTTGTCGATATCTCAATTAGTTCAGGAGTTATCAGCGTTTAAACGTTTTCAAAACTTCCGAAATCGAGATTTTTTGGAAAATTATAACTCCTAAAACAGGAGAGATAACAATCTGAAAATTGGTTTGGATATTCCTTTAAATGGGTTAAATTTAAAAAAAATCAGGAAAACCAAAAATGGTCAGGGTCACGGGCTAGGTGAAATGGCGTGGAATACCCTTGTAAATATATGTGTGTATGTGTAGTATGTGGTGTGTGCATATATACATATATATAAATATACAAAATATATTTTAAATATAGTATATATATTAGTCTGTCTATTTATAGTGTATATTTTTTTATTAGTATACAACGTATACAAAAAATATACGAAGAACCAATATGTGAGGAATGGATCGAGTGGTTGAAGTGTAAAGCTTGGTAGCATGAGAAATGCACCGCTCATACAAATGTGGGCAACTTTAATTGCGATTTATGTGTCGATTGACGCTTGCGTTCTCTTATCGACCTCCGTGCGTACTCTTAAACGCCCGTATGTCTAAGATTTCTCAAATCCCGTTTCGTACTTTTTAGTTTGTTACTTTTAAAAAATTAAGATTCCCAATTGTTGCTCATAATTTAAATAGAGTACTAGATATTCTTTCCATTCAAACAAAAACTGATCCGTAAAATGTATTTGTTTGTTTTTTTCACCGCTTTGAAGCTTAGGTGCGTATACCAGTTTACCCTATTGGCACGAATATATGTAGTAACTGCATGGGATACAAATTTTTTAATGCACCTTTCTATAATCGTACTTTAGAATCTGCATTTATTATTATATCACTGCATTTTTTATAAATATTCTGGCCAACGAATTTCAAAAAACGAAAACTTTAAGGGGTAACACCAATGTAAAGGCCTTACAGGAAGCGTATTTTTTATATTCGTTTTTGGCGAGAGAAAATGTGATAAACAAATTATACTTGCAGTATTTATTGAGCATATAGTTAAGTACATTGCTATACATTTTTATCCGAAAATATTACAGAATGGCGATACTGCAGCAATTCTTCCGAAGCATGTCGAACCTCTGCGGCACGCAGTATAACTGTGCCAATTTTAATCTAAAAAAAGAGTTTTGTTTTATTAAGTCTACATGAGTGTAGCTACTGAATCACATAGGGGATTTTCGATAAGTTAATTTAAACCATATTTATTAGCAAATAACTGTCTTAAAAAAAATGAACATTTTTAGTCAAATACTCGGCAATTACTCAAAAATCAATATTTCTAAAATCCTCTACGTGGTTCACTAGCTGCACTCATCTAGATTTAATTTTAAAAAAATTATTTTGTCCAGATTAAAATTGGCACAAGTTATACTGCGTGCAGCAGAGCACCTTAAGTTAAACATGCCTCGGAAGAATTTGCTGCAGTGTCGCCATTTTGTAATATTTTCCCATAAATTTTTTTTGCAATATACTTCAATATATGCTTAATAATTACCCCAAGTATTATTTGTCTAAAATGCTTCGTGGCAGGCCGTTACATTAGTGTAACCCCTTAAGGAAAATAATGTTTGCAAAAATTTCAGAAATTCATTATTACTCAGAATTATGAGGGAAAAAAAATAAGTTTTTTAAACGAAAATCTCATTTTTTTTCATCTATAACTTTTCTCCGAATATCTCCGCAGCCGTTCACTCAATAGGAAAAAGAAAAAGTTCCGGACAAAAAATAACAAGTTTTTTTACGAAAATATAATTTTTTTTTATCTTGAAATTTTCTCCAAATATCTCCGCAGCCGTTCACTCAGATCATAGGGGTCGTCCATTAATCACGTGAGGTTTTTAGGCCACTTTTTTAGCCCCCCCCCCCCCCCCATGGTGATATGTGGTGAGGTTTCTAGGCTCCCCCCCCCAACATCACGTGTATTTTATTGTTAAGAAACGTTAGACACAAGCGATAGAAAGTGCGGTATTTTATTATGAAAAACGAAATAATATATATTGTCAGTATATTTAAATGGCATTGTCCGCGCAGTTACACAAAAAATACCCGTGATAAGTCACAACCCCCCCTCCAGCTTGATCAATCGTGATGTTATCCAAATCCCCCCCCCCCTATTTGAGCCTCGCGTGATTAATCCCCATCCTATAGGAAAAAGAGAAATTTCCGGGAAAAAAACCTACACCAAAACAGCCGGTCATAAGTTCGCTTCCCAGCCTCGGAGCTAGTCGCGTTTCGTCGAGAAATAGCTCACAGCCTACAGCCATACACACAATGACATACACACGTACCGGGCCGTTTCCGCGACATCCGTGTAGAACTGGAGCTACGAGACGCCCGTGCTTTCATTTTTCTCCGAAACTCCGAGACGGCGATTCGAACCCGCGACCTCCCGATGAGCTGTTTCAGAGGGAAGCACGCTAACCACTCGACCAACACATTGCTAGACAGCCCATTTGCCCCTTATCCTAATAAATTGCGAGAAAAAAAAACAGCAATAGACACTTACCTCTTTGATAATACCCTGGAAAACGCAGAACGTCTAGACCAAAAAGTTAGTTATTTCGACAATTCAAAGATCATTATGTTAAAAAACAGTTTGCTCAATAACTGCCTTACCATAACGAATGAGCTTTAAAATGCCTGAGCTGGAATTAAAATTTAGCCGAATGACGCAATCGTTTAAATATTGATATAAATTCATAAAATCACAAGCAAAAAAAGTGTACATGCAGCGGAAACTGCAACTTACTTACATCAATAAACACCCAAAATAAAATATAGTGCAATGTGAACAGATATGTGCTGTTATAAATTCATGTATTCCAAAAATTTTCAGTTTTTTTTTAGATAAAAGTAGTCATCTTTTTTTTTAATCAACACATTATGTTTTATTGGCTTCGTATATTATGCAGTTTACACGACAGTACGGTAAATTAAGATAGGGCAAACGGCGCATGCGCTGCGGTCAGGAGGGAAAAGGACAGACGAGCAGTTTCTCTTTTCGTCACACACCACTTTTAAGGGTGCCTACCCCCACTACCTCCGTTGTCGGATCTGTATGTAAGACCGTGGTCAAGGAGACTAGAGTAAAGGAGTCCAAACTCCCTATCCTAGCCTGTATGTACGAAGTTCTTTCAATCGGTCGCAGAGATGTAGTGCTCAGTTTCGCCGCAGGCGTCGCTAGTGTTCCCCAGAGCCCATAATATATAGTAATACAAAACTGCATAATGTCCGAGCTTCGCCTCAACGACCAATCACAAAAGTGGGGTGATTGTGTTTCTCTCTCGTACTCACTTGAAACAGTCATGGTGCGTTCTCTCACGCACACCCGAACGATAATACACCCAAGTGGAGATTCCTTCTATTATAATATATAATAATATTGTGTACATATATATAATGAATAAAATATAAATAATATTAATGAAACAACTCGTGTTGTTTTATTCACATGGGCTTATTATATAAAAAGCACATCAGATATAATAATTATATAATAAGTACAACACAAGTTATTTTATTATGGAAACTTATGATTTGCCTGTTATGTTTAAAAATATAGCTAATTATAATGAAGCGCGAATAAAGCGATAAACCAACCGTAATGTATCTCGTAATGTATTTATCATTCGGATGCGCGTTACTCTGTTTTCCTGTACAATAATAATAATAATAATAATAATAATAAATAATAATAATAATTATTATTATTATTAAATAATAATAATAAAACATAAGGCGTAGGGAAGCTGGCGTGCCCATCGCCCGGGGGAGCACAACTCCTTCGCAATAGCCACCGACGTGCCAGGCTAACCACCTAGCACGCCGAAAACTAGGTTCCAACTAGGCCTAGTCAGGCCCCCCACAACCGGTCCCTCTCGGATGGGGACCAAAGATCAGTTGGGAGGGGCACCCGTATAGGATCCACGGCAACGACCACGGCTCGAAATCGGCGCCTAGAGTGGACGGAGGAACTCAAGGAGGACCTCATCCGCTGCTGGAGGGATAGCTTGCCGTCGCGAAGGGGCTACATGGCGAGGTTGCAGGCCCTGTGGAGCCAAGTGCACCCAGAGCTTGCATACCTCTCGCAACAACATCTGCGAGACCAGGCCGCCCGTTTGCGACGACAAGGCTACGATCTCTTGTTACTACCACCAGAGCTGTCCGGCAGGCGCTCTTCCGCACGTTCAGTGCGGAGCTCTGCCGGGCGGCCTCAATATCGGTCCCCCCGGCAGTCGGAACCCCCCCGTTGGCGCGTCGATTTGACAGAGGTCTGGGAAACAAGGAGGGAGAGAATCACTGGGAAATTTTCTCTTCAGCCTGGTTGCCTAGAAGCGGCAAATGAGTCCCTTGCGGCAGCAATCCCTGAAACTGCTGATCTCCTCAGCTTGAACTGGGCTGTGTATCACGCGGCTGTTGAGGCGAAACCTCGAACACGCAATGATAAGGCGGCGTTCGTGGCTAAGACTCGGCGGCGCGTTGCACAGCTCCAGAATAAGATCAATGAAGCGCGGAAGCAGGCATCCCGTGTTCAATGTGTGTTAGACTTCATTACGGCGGGGAGGGCGTTTACCCCTAAAATCCGAAAAATCAGCTCGGAACTGAAATGCCGTCACCACACCACCGTCAGAACAAAGCTATCCATCTTATTGTGAAGGAACGCTACGTGGAGAAGGTGCGGAACCTGGGGGTTGCGAAGCAATACCTAGAGAGGCGGCTGGGTCGGGCGTTAGACAACGCCCTCTTCCGTTCTGACCCAGGCCGCTGATTCCAACCACCTACGCCTGCCCCCGACACAGCGCCAACAGCTGTTCAGGTGGAGCGGTTTTGGGGAGAACTGTATAGCAGGGAGGGTCATTTTGATGAAAGCACTCCAGCTCTGGGGCGGTTCGACGCGTTTTGCCGGAAACAACCGAGTCAACGTGGCGACTGTCTTCCAGTCACGCGGGGTGAGGTGGAGAAGGCGGTGAGTAGCATGAGGAACCACGCCGCTCCCGGACCGGATGGGATTAACATCTTCTGGTGGAAGAAATTCACGTGCACCCATACCCATCTGGCCCGCATCTTCTCGTCGTTCATCGATGGGACGGTGCCCATCCCTGCGTGGCTGACAGAGGGAAAGACGGTGCTACTCCCCAAAAAAGGGGATTTGTCGCATCCGGAGAACTACCGCCCGATAACGTGTCTGAATGCGCTCTGTAAGATCTTCACAAAGATTCTTTATGAGCGTGTTCTGCACGAGATCGAGCCTGCATGGCGGGAGATATACGAACAAAGGGGATCCAAGAGGGGACTGGGAGGTTGTAAGGAGAACCTGCTGGTGGACCGTTGCATTACGCAAGACGCGGTCCAGCACAAGCGTAACCTCTCGGTCGCTTGGATAGACTACCGTAAGGCGTTCGACACTGTCAGTCACAAACTGATTATACACCTACTCGAACGTCTTTCGGTGAGTCCTTACATAGTGGGATGCATTAAGCAGCTCATGCCGCTCTGGAAGACACGCTTCACAGTTAAGACTAGTGAAGGCAACGTGTCGACCGGAGTGGCGGGGTATAGGAGGGGGATTATCCAGGGAGATTCTCTCAGCCCCCTCCTGTTTTGCATCTCACTATTACCCTTATCAATCGCCTTGCGGGCTGCACGCGGGTACGAAGCGGGGCCCCCCGGGGAGCGTGGGCGAGGGATCACCCATTTATTTTATATGGATGACCTCAAGCTATACGCTCCCGGGGAGGCGGGGCTTAAGCTCCTCTTGAACATCGTAGCGACGTACACGCGGGCGGCGGGAATGGACTTCGGATTGGATAAATGCGCTGTTCTTCATCTCAGGAGAGGGAGAGCAGAGGGTGTCGCGGCTGATGTTCGGCTGGTGGACGGGAGCGTCTTCAAACACCTGGACGCCGGGGGGTCTTATCGGTACCTTGGCATCGATCAGCGTTCTCTTCAAGACGCTGAGGGTGTCAAGGGGGCCCTCCGCAGCGAGTATAGGCGGCGTCTCAGACGGATCTGGAAATCAGATCTGTCTGGGAAAAATAAGATCACTGCCACCAATATGCTCGCTGTCCCGGTCCTGCTCTACTCCTTTGGCGTCGTCAAATGGCGCAGAGACGAGCTTAAACAGCTGGACATCGGCACGCGCAAAATAATGAACATCCAACGGAGTCTGCACCCTCGATCTTCCACCCCGCGCCTTTATATGCTGCGTCAGAGCGGCGGGCGTGGGCTCTTGGGATTGGAGTGTCTTCATGACCGCATGGTCCTCGGAATAGCAAGCGATGTGATAACAAGCTCGGACCCGCTCCTGGAGATTGTGCACCAGCATGAGCTTCATGGGGCGGGTGCTTTTCTTTATAAGGCGGCAGATCGTGCGGCAGAGACCCACGGCTTGGAGTTCCGCCGGCGCCGGCGTGGCGCCTTGCCAATAGACTCCGTCGTTCAGTTGCCCAAGTCCCGACGTCGGCGGGCAATCAGGGCTGCCGAGCAGACTGTCCTGACTCGGCAGCACGTGGACAGACCCATGCACGGTGTGTTTTTTCACCACATCGAGGAACAGGGGCTGTCCACCCAGCTGACCTTTTCCTTCTTGCGGTCAGCTGGACTGATGTCCGAGACCGAAGGGTTTATCTGCGCCTGCCAAGACGGAGTCATCAACACCCTGGTCTGTCGCAGCCGCGTTTTGGGTCAGCCTCTGCCGACCACTTTGTGTCGTGCATGCAAACAATCGCCGGAGACACTAATGCATCTACTGTCGGCTTGCCCAGTATATGCAGTCTCCGGCTATATCCATCGCCATAACGCGGCCCTAAGAGTGTTGTACTACCATCTACGGCACTCTTATGGGAGAGACCGGGAGCCCGTGCCGCCTTATTTACCAGGAGATATTGAGTCCGTTGTCGTGGGCGAGAGGTGCAAGATTTATTGGAACTTCTCATTCGCGACCATCGGGCCGCTACAAGCGACTAAGCCTGATGTTGTCCTCTTCGATTTCGACGACAAGACGATATACGTCATTGAGTTCTCGGCTCCGGCCGAAGTGAACGTGTCGCGAAAGGAAGAGGAGAAACGGCTCAAGTATCAGCCTCTCCTGGCCGAGCTACGTCGTTTGCACCGAGGATTCAGGGTAACTCTCGTTGTCCTCATCATCGGCGCGCTAGGGGGGATGAAGGAGTCTTTTGTATCGGGCCTCGCTGGCATACCGGTTTGCAAACCCGGTGTACGGTTGCTAGCAGGTCGGATGCAGAAGGCGGTCATACTTGGGTCCCTCCGTTTACTCAGGCAACACGATTGTGGACTGCGGTAGCCGCTAACCCTCTGGCTTGAGGGATCGGCTATCGCAGAGCGATTCATTGGACTTTTCGCGCGTTTTTTTGACTGGGCGGCAGTCGAGGTGGTGTCGGAACCCTCGAGTGTCGCCCAGCGTTATTGTTCCGGTCTAGATTAACACCGAGCCTAACCCCCGGGGGTAGGTGAATGTTTCCCAGTGCAAACTGAGGAAGTGTGTTGCCCGGAGCAATAAAGTCTAATATTAATAAAAAAAAATAATAATAATAAGGGACTAATATGGCGTAGGGAAGCTGGCGTGCCCATCGCCCGGGGGAGCACAACTCCTTCGCAATAGCCACCGACGTGCCAGGCTAACCACCTAGCACGCCGAAAACTAGGTTCCAACTAGACCTAGTCAGGCCCCCCACAACCGGTCCCTCTCGGATGCGGACCAAGGATCAGTTGGGAGGGGCACCCGTACAGGATCCACGGCAACGACCACGGCTCGAAATCGGCGCCTAGAGTGGACGGAGGAACTCAAGGAGGACCTCATCCGCTGCTGGAGGGATAGCCTGCCGTCGCGAAGGGGCTACATGGCGAGGTTGCAGGCCCTGTGGAGCCAAGTGCACCCAGAGCTTGCATACCTCTCGCAACAACATCTGCGAGACCAGGCCGCCCGTTTGCGACGACAAGGCTACGATCTCTTGTTACTACCACCAGAGCTGTCCGGCAGGCGCTCTTCCACGCGTTCAGTGCGGAGCTCTGCCGGACGGCCTCAAGATCGGTCCCCCCGGCAGTCGGAACCCCCCCGTTGGCGCGTCGATTTGACACAGGACTGGGAAACAAGGAGGGGGAGAATCACTGGGAAATTTTCTCTTCAGCCTGGTTGCCTAGAAGCGGCAAATGAGTCCCTTGCGGCAGCAATCCCTGAAACTGCTGATCTCCTCAGCTTGAACTGGGCTGTGTATTACGCGGCTGTTGAGGCGAAATCTCGAACACGCAATGATAAGGCGGCGTTCGTGGTTAAGACTCGGTGGCGCGCTGCACAGCTCCTGAATAAGATCAATGAAGCGCGGAAGCAGGCATCCCGTGTTCAATGTGTTAAATAGTATATTGGATTTATTCAATGTCCTTTCACTCCAACTTTCTTTCCGATGCTCTCGCCGTCGGTTGTACTGAGGAGAGGTAAGGAGTTCAAGAAACACTCAATGGCGACGATTTGACTATAAATAAAGTTCGTGTATTTGCTAGTATTAAAGTACCGCTTGCAGCGTTATAAAGGAAAGTTCTCATGCGTTAATAATTTAGGATTAAGATTAAATCACACTCGCCCGTTTTGGGCCTTCGAGCCGCACTCACGCTACTCTCTCGACACTCGCTGTGTCCCCTTTCGTTCGACCGCGCGCGCTTGCGTGCGTGCGCCCGCGTATTTAATGGCGACTTCCCGGGTTTGCACTCACGCTATCCCGTATCCTTATTCCGCGTCTTCTCTCGCGCGCGTCACGTTCCGAACAGACCCTTTTCCACCTCGGCCTATTGCCCCGTTGACCCACATCGCTCCTTTCGCCGGCTTGTCACTGACTTGCGGACACCACGTGCAACCCGACTGCCCCGCCACCTGGGCAACGCCACCGTCTCGCCGCGCGAAGCTTCAAATTATTAAGACAGTTGTGGCCATCTTTAACAAATGTGTGTTAGACTTCATTACGGCGGGGAGGGCGTTTACCCCTAAAATCCGAAAAATCAGCTCGGAACTGAAATGCCGTCACCACACATTGAACAAAGCTATCCTTCTTATTGTGAAGGAACGCTACGTGGAGAAGGTGCGGAACCTGGGGGTTGCGACGCAATCCCTAGAGAGGCGGCTGGGTCGGACGTTAGACAACGCCCCCTTCCGTTCTGACCCAGGCCGCTGGTTCCAACCACCTACGCCTGCCCCCGACACAGCGCCAACAGCTGTTCAGGTGGAGCGGTTTTGGGGAGAACTGTATACCAGGGAGGGTCATTTTGATGAAAGCACTCCAGCTCTGGGGCGGTTCGACGCGTTTTGCCGGCAACAGCCGAGTCAACGTGGCGACTGTCTTCCAGTCACGAGGGGTGAGGTGGAGAAGGCGGTGAGTAGCATGAGGAACCACGCCGCTCCCGGACCAGATGGGATTAACATCTTCTGGTGGAAGAAATTCACGTGCACCCATTCCCATCTGGCCCGCATCTTCTCGTCGTTCATCGATGGGACGGTGCCCATCCCTGCGTGGCTGACAGAGGGAAGGACGGTGCTACTCCCCAAAAAAGGGGATTTGTCTCATCCGGAGAACTACCGCCCGATAACGTGTCTGAATGCGCTCTGTAAGATCTTCACAAAGATTCTTTATGAGCGTGTTCTGCGCGAGATCGAGCCTGCATGGCGGAAGATATACGAACAAAGGGGATCCAAGAGGGGACTGGGAGATTGTAAGGAGAACCTGCTGGTGGACCGTTGAATTACGCAAGACGCGGTCCAGCACAAGCGTAACCTCTCGGTCGCTTGGATAGACTACCGTAAGGCGTTCGACACTGTCAGTCACAAACTGATTATACACGTACTCGAACGCCTTTCGGTGAGTCCTTACATAGTGAGATGCATTAAGCAGCTCATGCCGCTCTGGAAGATACGCTTCACAGTTAAGACTAGTGAAGGCAACGTGTCGACCGGAGTGGCGGGGTATAGGAGGGGGATTATCCAGGGAGATTCTCTCAGCCCCCTCCTGTTTTGCATCTCGCTATTACCCTTATCAATCGCCTTGCGGGCTGCACGCGGGTACGAAGCGAGGCCCCCCGGGGGGCGTGCGCGAAGGATCACCCATTTATTTTATATGGATGACCTCAAGCTATACGCTCCCGGGGAGGCGGGGCTTAAGCTCCTCTTGAACATCGTAGCGACGTACACGCGGGCGGCGGGAATGGACTTCGGATTGGACAAATGCGCTGTTCTTCATCTCAGGAGAGGGAGAGCAGAGGGTGTCGCGGCTGATATTCGGCTGGTGGACGGGAGCGGTTTCAAACACCTGGACGCCGGGGGGTCTTATCGGTACCTTGGCATCGATCAGCGCTCTCTTCAAGACGCTGAGGGTGTCAAGGGGGCCCTCCGCAGCGAGTATAGGCGGCGTCTCAGACGGATCTGGAAATCAGATCTGTCTGGGAAAAATCTGGGATCACTGCCACCAATATGCTCGCTGTCCCGGTCCTGCTCTACTCCTTTGGCGTCGTCAAATGGCGTAGAGACGAGCTTAAACAGCTGGACATCGGCACACGCAAAATAATGAACATCCAACGAAGTCTGCACCCTCGATCTTCCACCCCGCGCCTTTATATGCTGCGTCAGAGCGGCGGGCGTGGGCTCGTGGGATTGGAGTGTCTTCATGACCGCATGGTCCTCGGAATAGGAAACGACGTGATAACAAGCTCGGATGCGCTCCTGGAGATTGTGCACCAGCATGAGCTCCATGGGGCGGGTGCTTTTCTTTATAAGGCGGCAGATCGTGCGGCAGACACCCTCGGCTTGGAGTTCCGCCGGCGCCGGCGTGGCGCCTTGCCAATAGACTCCGTCGCTCGGTAGCCCAAGTCGCGACGTCGGCAAGCAATCAGGGCTGCCGAGCAGACTGTCCTGACTCGGCAGCACGTGGACAGACCCATGCACGGTGTGTTTTTTCACCACATCGAGGAACAGGGGCTGTCCACCCAGCTGACCTTTTCCTTCTTGCGGTTAGCTGGACTGATGTCCGAGACCGAAGGGTTTATCTGCGCCTGCCAAGACGGAGTCATCAACACCCTGGTCTATCGCAGCCGCGTTTGGGTCAGCCTCTGCCGACCACTTTGTGCCGTGCATACAAACAATCGCCGGAGACACTAATGCATCTACTGTCGGCTTGCCCAGTATATGCAGTCTCCGGCTATATCCATCGCCATAACGCGGCCCTAAGAGTGTTGTACTACCATCTACGGCACTCTTATGGGATAGACCGGGAGCCCGTGCCGCCTTATTTACCAGGAGATATTGAGTCCGTTGTCGTGGGCGAGAGGTGCAAGATTTATTGGAACTTCTCATTCGCGGCCATCGGGCCGCGACAAGCGACTAAGCCTGATGTTGTCCTCTTCGATTTCGACGACAAGACGATATACATCATTGAGTTCTCGGCTCCGGCCGAAGTGAACGTGTCGCGAAAGGAAGAGGAGAAACGGCTCAAGTATCAGCCTCTCCTGGCCGAGCTACGTCGTTTGCACCGAGGATTCAGGGTAACTCTCGTTGTCCTCATCATCGGCGCGCTAAGCGGGATGAAGGAGTCTTTTGTATCGGGCCTCGCTGGCATACCGGTTTGCAAACCCGGTGTCCGGTTGCTAGCAGGTCGGATGCAGAAGGCGGTCATACTTGGGTCCCTCCGTTTACTCAGGCAACACGATTGTGGACTGCGGTAGCCGCTAACCCTCTGGCTTGAAGGAGCGGCTATCGCAGAGCGATTCATTGGACTTTTCGCGCGTTTTTTTTGACGGGGCGGCAGTCGAGGTGGTGTCGGAACCCTCAAGTGTCGCCCAGCGTTATTGTTCTGGTCTAGATTAAGAACGAGACTAACCCCCGGGGGTAGGTGAATGTTTCCCAGTGCAAACTGAGGAAGTGTGATGCCCGGAGCAATAAAGTCTAATATTTAAAAAAAATAATAAAAAATAAATAAAAAAAAATAATAATAACATGTACATACAAGAAACCGGGCGAATGCGGGAATGTTGGCTTTACATGCTGGGGTTGTCTTTTCAACACGTGCTTATTATATGTATACCCATGAAAACTCGTTATTTGCTAGTTACGTTTAAAAATGAAGCTGAATATGAATTAAATTAAGCGATAAACCAACCGAACAAGCCGTCAAGCCTAATTGAACCCCAAGCGCGGCAATCACTTAAATATGAGAAGATTATATTTATTGGCAAATGATTGTGTAGTGAAGTTGGTAGAACACTAGATTACTGTATTGAAGGTCCTGAGTTCGAGCCTCGGTAGTTTTACTTTTTTTCTTTTGCATTCGGACAGGTATCTGGTTGTATGAGCGAATTGAAGCAGTTTGAACCAATCAAAGAACTCGTCCGATTCCAAAAGAACTCGAACGCAAATAACATGGAAGAATATATTTTTTAATTTACTGCCATTAATAGTTGAAATTTGTTTTATAATTCCTACCTAGAGTGTTTACTGTTTCCCTTTATCACATTGACTCGCGAGGAGTCATCTCTATTATTATACACATAGTTCGATAGCTGCTGTGCTGGTGTACATGACAGATATGTTTGTGTTTGACAGGCGCAAACAATTTTGCCGCCATAACACGGTCAGTTTCACCTTATGCAGTTTTGTATTACTATATATTATGGGCTCTGGGGAACACTAAAGGCGCCTGCGGCGGAACTGAGCATTACACCTCTGCGACCGATTGAAAGAACTGTTTGAGGCGGGAGTGTCGACTCCTTCTCTCTAGTGTCCTTGACCGTGGTCTAGGGCAGTGTGCAGTTATACAGCACTCAAGGAGACTAGAGAGACGGAGTCGACCATGGAGGCTAGAGTGGGAGGAGGCCGATCTGTGCATTTCAAAGTGGCTACAAAAATGTGGTCCTACCGGGATGGCGCCACTATCTCTAAAATCTCGAGCAGGAAACAGTCCAGCCAGACAGTGCAGCCAGATCGCGCGCAAAAGTTACCCCCTCTCTAGTCTCTTGCGCGCCCATCACACAATCATAGTAGCGCATATCCGTGAGCGAGCGACGCTCGGACGTCTTCGGAAAGAGCCGAGCGCCATCGAAGTTTCCCGACCGCGCCTTCGGCAGCTACACCAATACATGGACGCTGAGCACGTTCATGTGCGGCCAAGCCGAAATGAAGGCTTCGAGGGAAAAAGCAATCTGAGCACGATTCGCGCGTGACGTCACCCGACGGCACGAGCGAGGCTTTTAGATGATTTCAATGCTTATTTAGCTCTTGATTCTCTGCGTCATTAATGTGTACAAAAAAATGTATCGCACACTCTGATCGCTTATTTTTTTAGTTTATCCGTTAATTTAAATATAATAATAAATCTAAATTACAACTTATTTATCTTCTAAAATATTGTTTACGCTTTACTCACACCCGTCCTTACGCCAAATCAATTATAATTCATAAAAGTAAGCGGAAATATATTTATATTCGTATTATTATATTAATTCCCATAGCTCTCATATGAAAACTCTCATATGAAAAACACCAAAAATAAACTTCAAAACCTTAGATTTCAACGAACCAAGAACATACATCTTCACATTTTCAATCATGACGAATTTTTAAGAACAATATCATCACAAACACATCTGAACCAAAACAATATACATCACCTAAAGTATCAAAACATAAATCAAACAACACAAAATCACAACATCTTATACTCAACTCTTACTAATAGACAACAGGACACAAATAATAATCTTTCCACTGATCCTCTGAATAATATAAATTCGACAATCAGATTAAATAAAACGAAAGAATGGCTTATAAATCTCTCCAACATTGATATTCCGCTACACATTTCCACATTCTTGTCTCTAGGTGAAAAGTTTTGTTTTCGTTACCTCAAACTCTCAAACATAAAAACTCATATCCACAAATCGATCTCCGAACTTGAGTCCAAATTCGATTTTTTACTCGACAAACCTAGACAAATCGAAATTAGAACCAGATTCACTAAAATCTTAAACAAAATAAATATTCCAACATAATTTTCCAAAACCAATCAAATTATAAAACACACGTCCTCATTCTTAAAAAACAACCCTCAACTTTTAGTTACACGAGCTGACAAAGGAAATTCAACAGTCATTCTTAACAAATCAGATTACATTACAAAAACTCATAATTTACTCGCAGATTCCTCAACTTACAAATTAACAAATAGAAATCCCATCAACACTCTACAAAAAGGCATTAACAATATTCTCTCCAGATGGAAAACCCTAAAATTCATTGATGAAACAAAATATTAGGTTGATAAAAAAGTTTTGTCGCAATAATTTCAATATAATTTATTTATTTATATATCTTATACAAAACATTTCTAATCAACAATATATTCGCCATCGGTTTCTACGACACTCGACCATCTAGTTGGCAACTCATTTATTCCCTTTGCCCAAAACTGCGGCGGCTGGAACTCAAAGAAATTTGAAATATCCCTTCTGAGATCGTTGACGTTTTCGAAAGTTTTGTTTCTCAAATATGCCTTCAAATGTCTGAACAATTGGTAGTCAGATGGGGCGATGTCGGGAGAGTATGGTGAATGAGGAACGGTATTCCAGTGAAGCTCAGTGATTGTTTTGTGGGTTTCCTTTGCGACATGGGGTCTCGCGTTGTCGTGGAGAAGGTGCACAGTCGCGCGTCTTGGCCGTTTTTTTCTTATAGCTTTTGCCAATTCCTGGAGATTTTCGATGTATCGTGTCGAGGAGATCGTCTTACCTACAGGGAGAAAATTGTGAAACAGCATTCCCTTTGCGTCCCAGAAACAGCACAACAAAACCTTTTGTGAGTGACGATCAGATTTCGGTTGGTGTGGCGGATTTTCTCCGATAGGAAGCCAGTAGGCTAAACGCGTTCTGTTATCATACAAGACCCAGCTTTTATCTCCCGTCACAAGATCTTCTAAAAACTCCTTGCGATGGTGGCGAAGCAGGAGAGACTGGCAGATGGTCACGCGACAGTTCTTATTGTCGTCGGTGAGACGGTGTCGTATCCATTGAGCTAGAACCTTCCTGTATCCCAAGTTGTGTAAGTGATTGACTATTGACGGTTGGGTGCAGCCAAGTTGTCTTGCTAGCTCGTGCGTACTCGCTTCCGGTTTTTCTTTGATGCAGCGGAGTAATGCTTCATCATCGATGATCGACGGTCGTCCGGAACGTTCCTTATCTTCAAGGCTTGTGTCTCCAGATTTAAAACGATTGAACCAACGCTGGACTGTTTGATGAGAAACTACGTTCTGGCTGAATGCATCCTGTATATTTTTAGCAGTTGTGCTTGCGTTCGTGCCGCGCCGCCACTCGTAAAAAATGATCGCTCGAAGTTGCTCCTGCGAGATCGAAGCCATTTCTGTCCACTAGAACGCGCGCTCGCTCTTTTATACCCTGTCACGCGGAAGAGTAGAAAACATTCTAGAATATTCTCGACAAAGCTCGATGTCATATTGCGTCAATACGTAAAAAGATATATTTAAAATTTTTGCGACTAAACTTTTTTATCAACCTGATACAAATACTCAAAAGCTGAAAATTGCAACCTATCTCGTCTTTATTGTCTGCCAAAAATTCATAAAAATAATTATCCACTTCGTCCAATAGTATCATCAATAAATAGTCCAACACATAAACTAGCTGAATTTATACAATCTAAAGTTTCTAAATTAATCAATACGACTGAATCACACATCAAAAGTAGTTTCCATCTAAAACATTCACTTTCTAAGATCTGAATTCCACTCAACTACAAATTGGTCTCGTTTGATGTTGTTTCTCTCTATACCAACATCCCATTACAACTTGTTATTCAAAGCCTTCAAAGAAGATCAAATCTATTTTCAAAAACATTTCCTTTAAACGAAATAATTAAAGCCATAGAATACATCATGTTCTCAACTTTCTTTACATTTCAAAATAAAATTTACCAACAAATCTCAGGGTTACCAATGGGCTCACCTCTGGCTCCAATATTATCTAACATCTTCATGATTGATCTTCAAACAAATTGTCTGGAAAAATTAAAATTTTCGTTACCCCTATATAAACGATATGTTGATGATATTATTATTGCTCTACCAACAGACAAAATTGAATCCACCAAAAAGATTTTTAACTCATATAACTCAAAATTACAATTTACATCAGAAAATGAAGTAGATAAAAAATCCCGTTTCTTGATATACTTTTAATCCATAAAAAATTCAATTATCACAAATTGGTATAGGAAACCAACCTGGTCAGGCAGATACATAAATTTCTTTTCACACCACCCACTTTCCCAAAAAAGCCATAATTTACATGCTAGTTGACAGAGCAATTAAATTATCTCATCCTTCATTTCACAAAGAAAACCTCAAACTTATTAGTAACACGATGACACAAAATTGCCATCCGATCTCTTTCACAGAAAAAGTAATAAAACATCGGCTTTCCACAATCAACATTCAAAAAAGAATAACAACAATTTTGATTCTTCCAGACTAATAAATGTTCCTTACACAAAAAACATCCATCATCAACCAATGCATCTTTTCCAACAATACAACATAACATTAGTCACAAACGATAAACACAACATTTCATCGATTACTGGCTCCACCAAAGACAAAATAAATAACACCCAAAAATCCAACATAGTTTACAAAATCGATTGTAAGGATTGCAATGCCACATACATCGGCCAAACCAAAAGATACCTTGAAACCAGAATAAAAGAACATAAAAATAGCCTAAAACATACTACCACAAAACACACAGCCTTAGCACAACATGCAATAGAACAAAAACATGACTTTCAATTCGACAATGTAAAAATTTTAAACAATGAAAATTGGCTCAAAAAATACTAATCTTAGAAATGATCCAAATTAAGGCACACTCCAACGCCATAAATTTTAGAACTGACATACAAAAACTAAGCTCAATCTATAACTCTATTACATAACTATTAAAATATTTTACAATACTTTACTTGAAATAACAATTTTTAAAACCGATGTGTTGGTCTCGTGGTTAGCGTGCTTGCCTCTGGAATCAACACATCGGGAGGTCGCGGGTTCGAATCACCGTCTCGTAATTTCGGAGAGAAATAAAAACCAGGCGTGACGTAGCTCCAGTTCTACACGCGTGTCGCGCACACGGACCGGTACGTGTGTGTGTCGTGCGAGTGTCACTGTAGCCTGTGAGTTATTTCTCGACGAAACGCGACTAGCTCCGAGACTGTGAAGCGAACTCGGGACCGGCTGTATTGGTATAGGTTTTCCGCAGTTTCCCTATATCCAAAGCAGAAATGCATGGCGAATGCGATACAACTCAATATGTAACTGAGAAAAGTAAATTTCGAGTTCTTGTTTATTTTGGAAGAAAACTTTTAAAATCTTAAACTCAATAGGTAATCATCACAGTCATTTGATACTTTAGTAAAATTTCTTTTAAATCAATCACGTACATTAAATTTTCACAAATAAAACACAAAACTTTCTTATAATTATTAATCCCTTACAGATGATAAAAATCACTAAAAAACGATAAATTTTTCCATCTATTGAGTATACTCCAGCAAAACAGTATTTACTTCCATAAATACTGTCTTTTGAAATAACCTTCCAAATATAAGCAAAAGCTAGAAACATCAACAACATCGAGGTTAGTCGTTTCTCATATTTCATTTCTTTATAACTCCATAGTATAATAAACCACACTCTCAGACATCACTCATTTCAAATACCGATGAATAAGAAGAATTAACGCAATACAAGAACTTATGCGTATCAAATCAATATAGTTATAACCAAAACAGAATTAACATAACAGTTATACAAAACGACACAACAATTTTATAACACAATCATAATATAAAACATTCGTGTATTTAATTCCTTCAAACTTGATTTGTAAAATTTGTGTATTAAAATGTATAGAGAAAAATATAATTTCTGGAGAGGACCCGAACCAAAGGGTCGAAACGTAAGAAAGCATCATTTATTTCCATCGCTGACCTTGGAAAACCTCTATTGGCCGGACTGAAGCCGAATCTTCAACTAGCAACTTGTCATCAACACGGCCGCACACATCTTTGACTCATTAATTCTCATACTTTCATCAAGCGATAAAGCATTATCCCCAAAAACAACCAATCATCCATCCGGCCGCGAATCGTCAGTACCAGAAAGTGCACATATTCTACAAGCGATTTTCCAGACAATTTGTTTGAAGATCAATCATAACGATGTTAGATAGTATTGGGGCCAGAGGTGAGCCCATTGGTAACCCTGAGATTTGTTGGAAAATTTTATTTTGAAATATAAAGAAAGTTGAGAACATGATGTATTCTATGGCTTTAATTATTTCGTGTAAAGGAAATGTTTTTGAAAATAGATTTGATCTTCTTTGAAGGCTTTGAATAACAAGTTGTGATGGGATGTTGGTATAGAGAGAAACAACATCAAACGAGACCAATTTGTAGTTGAGTGGAATTGAGATGTTAGAATGTGAATGTTTTAGGTGGAAACTATTTTTGACGTGTGAATTAGTCGTATTGATTAATTTAGACAGTTTAGATAGTATAAATTCAGCTAGTTTATGTGTTGCACTATTTATTGATGATACTATTGGACGAAGTGGATAATTATTTTTATGAATTTTTGGCAGACAATAAAGACGAGATAGGTTGCAATTTTCAGCTTTTGAGTATTCGTATTCTGTTTCATCAATGAATTTTAGGGTTTTCCATCTGGAGAGAATATTGTTAATGCCTTTTTGTAGAGTGTTGATGGGTTTTCACATTTGTTAATTTGTAAGTTGAGGAATCTGCGAGTAAATTATGAGTTTTTGTAATGTAATCTGATTTGTTAAGAATGACTGTTGAATTTCCTTTGTCAGCTCGTGTAACTAAAAGTTGAGGGTTGTTTTTTAAGAATGAGGATGTGTGTTTTATAATTTGATTGGTGTTGGAAAATTATGTTGGAATATTTATTTTGTTTAAGATTTTAGTGAATCTGGTTCTAATTTCGATTTGTCTAGGTTTGTCGAGTAAAAAATCGAATTTGGACTCAAGTTCGGAGATCGATTTGTGGATATGAGTTTTTATGTTTGAGAGTTTGAGGTAACGAAAACAAAACTTTTCACCTAGAGTCAAGAATGTGGAAATGTGTAGCGGAATATCAATGTTGGAAAGATTTATAAGCCATTCTTTCGTTTTATTTAATCTGATTGTCGAATTTATATTATTCAGAGGATCAGTGGAAAGATTATTATTTGTGTCCTGTTGTCTATTAGTAAGAGTTGAGTATAAGATGTTGTGATTTTGTGTTGTTTGATTTATGTTTTGATAATTTAGGTGATGTATATTGTTTTGGTTCAGATGTGTTTGTGATGATATTGTTCTTAAAAATTCGTCATGATTGAAAATGTGAAGATGTATGTTCTTGGTTCGTTGAAATCTAAGGCTTTGAAGTTTTTTTTTTTTTGATGTTTTTCATATGAGAGTTTTCATATGAGAGCTATGAGAATTAATATAATAATACGAATATAAATATATTTCCGCTTACTTTTATGAATTATAATTGATTTGGCGTAAGGACGGGTGTGAGTAAAGCGTAAACAATATTTTAGAAGATAAATAAGTTGTAATTTAGATTTATTATTATATTTAAATTAACGGATAAACTAAAAAAATAAGCGATCAGAGTGTGCGATACATTTTTTTGTATACATTAATAACGCAGAAAATCAAGAGCTAAATAAGCATTGAAATCATCTAAAAGCCTCGCTCGTGCCGTCGGGTGACGTCACGCGCGAGTCATGCTCAGATTGCTTTTTCCCTCGAAGCCTTCGTTTCGGCTTGGCCGCACATGAACGTGCTCAGCGTCCATGTATTGGTGTAGCTGCCGAAGGCGCGGTCGGGAAACTTCGATGGCGCTCGGCTCTTTCCGAAGACGTCCGAGCGTCGCTCGCTCACGGACACGCGCTACTATGATTGTGTAATGGGCGCGCAAGAGACTAGAGAGGGGGTTACTTTTGCGCGCGATCTGGCTGCACTGCAGCTCACTTCTCATTATTTACTTGTTCCGTCTCTGTCACACCCAGCTCGTGTCTCGAGATTTTAGAGATAGTGGCGCCATCCCGGTAGGACCACATTTTTGTAGCCACTTTTTTCAAGTCTCTCCATAAGAGATCGGACTCCTCCCACTCTAGCCTCCCTGGAGTCGACACTCCCGCCTCAAACAGTTCTTTCAATCGGTCGCAGAGGTGTAATGCTCAGTTCCGCCGCAGGCGTCGCTAGTGTTCCCCAGAGCCCATAATATATAGTAATACAAAACTGCATAAGGTGAAACTGACCGTGTTATGGCGGCAAAATTGTTTGCGCCTGTCAAACACAAACATATCTGTCATGTACACCAGCACAGCAGCTATCGAACTATGTGTATAATAATAGAGATGACTCCTCGCGAGTCAATGTGATAAAGGGAAAAAGTAAACACTGTAGGTAGGAATTATAAAACAAATTTCAACTATTAATGGCAGTAAATTAAAAAAATATATTCTTCCATGTTATTTTTGTTCGAGATCTTTTGGGATCGGACGAGTTCTTTGATTGGTTGAAACTGCTTCATTTCGCTCGTACAACCAGATACCTGTACGAATGGAAAAGAAAAAAATAAAAACTACCGAGGCTCGAACTCAGGACCTTCAATACAGTAATCGAGCGTTCTACCAACTTCACTACACAATCATTTGCCAATAAATATAATCTTCTCATATTTAAGTGATTGCCGCGCTAGGGGTTCAATTAGGCTTGACGGCTTGTTCGGTTGGTTCATCGCTTAATTTAATTCATATTTAGCTTCATTTTTAAACATAACTAGCAAATAACGAGTTTTCATGGGTATACATATAATAAGCACGTGTTGAAAAGACAACCCCAGCATGTAAAGCCAACATTCCCACATTCGCCCGGTTTCTTGCATGTACATGTTATTATTATTATTGTACAGGAAAACAGAGTAACGCGCATCCGAATAATAAATACTTTACGAGATACATTACGGTTGGTTTATCGCTTTATTCGCGTTTCATTATAATTAGCTATATTTTTGAACATAACAGGCAAATCACAAGTTTCCATAATAAAATAACTCGTGTTGTACTTATTATATAATTATTATATCTGATGTGCTTTTTATATAATAAGCCCATGTGAATAAAACAACACGAGTTGTTTCATTGATATTATTTATATTTTATTCATTATATATATGGGTCATTCCATGTCAAATCGACAAATTTTTTACCTGACCCCCTTTGATTTCGCTGAAAATTTTCTATCTTTTTCTACCCCCCGAAAGTTATTTTTCAGAATTTTTTCAAATTTTTTTTCCCGACTCAAAAAAAGTTATGAATTTTTGAAAAAAACCGCTCTTTTATTTTTAAATTGCCAGAACTTTTTCAAAAATTGACCGTTTGGGAACTTTTTTTTTTCAAAATTTTTATTTTTAAATGTAGTTTTCGAAAAAAAATATGAAAAAATTTTCAGAATCCCAGATATATGAAATATTTTAGTTTTTTTGAAAAAACCGTAATTTTCTCAAAGTCCGACCGTTTTTTTTTTTTTTTGCTCTAAAAATACTTCAACTAATTCTGCAATGATCCCCGTTAATCAAAAGATGTGACGACAATCGCTTCTAATTTTTTTTCTTGATTATAAAAAAATTTTTGTTGAATTTTTGCTGATTTTATATAACTTTGTTATGAAATTTTTTTTATTTCCTCGTGAAACCTCAAAAGTTGAAAAATAAAATTTTATTGGAGAATTTCAAGTGATTATCGTCCAAGAAATTGTTATTTAAAAAAAAAAAAAAAATTTTCTCTCATTGACGTTATTTTGTCATGTTTCAGTACCAAAATGACGTTAAGTTGTCATATTTCAGTACCAAAAAAAAACGTCCATAAGAGTAAAAAAATAACGTCAATGAGAGAAAAAAATTTTTTTTTTTTTTAAATAACAATTTCTTGGACGATAATCACTTGAAATTCTCCAATAAAATTTTATTTTTTAACTTTTGAGGTTTCACGAGGAAATAAAAAAAATTTCATAACAAAGTTATATAAAATCAGCAAAAATTCAACAAAAATTTTTTTATAATCAAGAAAAAAAATTAGAAGCGATTGTCGTCACATCTTTTGATTAACGGGGATCATTGCAGAATTAGTTGAAGTATTTTTAGAGCAAAAAAAAAAAACGGTTGGACTTTGAGAAAATTACGGTTTTTTCAAAAAAACTAAAATATTTCATATATCTGGGATTCTGAAAATTTTTTCATATTTTTTTTCGAAAACTACATTTAAAAACAAAAATTTTGAAAAAAAAAAGTTCCCAAACGGTCAATTTTTGAAAAAGTTCTGGCAATTTAAAAATAAAAGAGCGGTTTTTTTCAAAAATTCATAACTTTTTTTGAGTCGGGAAAAAAAATTTGAAAAAATTCTGAAAAATAACTTTCGGGGGGTAGAAAAAGATAGAAAATTTTCAGCGAAATCAAAGGGGGTCAGGTAAAAAATTTGTCGATTTGACATGGAATGACCCATATGTACACAATATTATTATATATTATAATAGAAGGAATCCCCACTTGGGTGTATTATCGTTCGGGTGTGCGAGAGAGAACGCACCATGACAGTTCCATGTGAGTACGAGAGAGAAACAGGATCACCTCACTTTTTTGATTGGTCGTTGAGGCGAAGCTCAGACATTATGCAGTTTTGTATTACTATATATTATGGGCTCTGGGGAACACTAGTGACGCCTGTGGCGGAACTGAGCACTACATCTCTGTGACCGATTGAAAGAACCTCGTACATACAGGCTAGGATAGGGAGTTTGAACTCCTTTACTCTAGTCTCCTTGACAGCACTACTGATGAGTCTGTCACTATGTACAAGACGAAAATCAAAGTTCCTTTTTTGCCTCCTATCTTACCGACCTTACAGATCCTGGACAAGCCGCGGACAACTACGGGAGTAGAGAGCCACCAGTCATCATTATCACCACCGACCGAACCTCTACACGTATAACAGAAATAACTTTTAATATTACTCGATTCATTATTTATATAGATACAAACTTGGAAAGAATAAATCTTGTGGAGTGACTACAAACTCGCCCCGATGTCCTCAAGAGTCATTTACATAGCAAGAAACCACTTTAAAAAAACACTATTTTTAGGTGACTTGTGGAACGACATTTCACTTATATTATCCGTCTTCTACCCTGGAATACAGAAGTTCAAGTAATTCTTTTTTTAAATATTTTGTCCATTGTCATCAACGTATTTTGACCAAGTTTACTATACTAGTAGAGCTTTTGCCTTAGGCCACGAGAGGCGCCAAGACTTTTGGGGATCGCGAATTGGAGTTCGGTCTTCTGTGCATAGTCTACATGCTTGCGACCGTTAAGTGCAAGAAGACTAGAGGTAAGGAGTACGAACGCAGTGTTGAAGAAACGTCCATAGAAATCCAGATGAGAAGGGTGGCGCTGCTCTCCACCGAACCGAATTGAAGTCAGGAACGAACCAGTGCCGTACAATATGCAGAAAGCACCCTTTGCTACTTCATATGCAGCGATAATTTGATCAAATTAATTGTAAAAACAGTGCCGTACGATATGCAAAAAGCACCCTTTGCTTCTTCATATGGAACGGTAATTTGATCAAATTAATTGTCAAACCAGTTGGTGCAGAAAATTTCTATATATTAGATAGATAGAAGTCTTATATAGATAATATAGATTGTTTTGGAGAATAATAACGAAATGCGGAAATTTAGTCAATATGTTTCTTTTCATTGCAGAAGCAGTAAAAAACAAAATTTATTTATAGACCCAAGAAAATTCATGAGAATTTTGAATCCAGACACAATTTTTACAAATGACCAGACATCATGATACGCTGTACAGATGAAGAATAATAATGAAATACAGAAATTAAGTCAGTCTTTTTTTTCCCTGAGGAAGCAGTAACAAACAAAATTCATTTATAGACATAAGAAAATTCATAATAATTTTGAATCTAGACAAAACTTCTATAAATTATCACTCATTTTGATACGCTATACAGATAAAGAATAATAACGAAATACACAAATTAAGTCAATATGTTTTTTTTCCGTTGCAGAAGTAGTAACAAACAAAATTTATTTCTAGATACACGAAAATTCATGAGAATTTTGAATCCAGACAAAACTTTCATAAATGATCGCACATCATATTCATACATTATAATACGCTGTACAGATAAATAATAATAACGCAATACAGAAATAAAATCAATAAATTTTTGTTTTCGTTGCGGAATCACTAACAAACAAAATTCATTTATAAACACAAGAAAATTCATAAGAATTTTAAATCAAGACAAAACTTTTACAAATTATCACACATTATGATACGCTGTACAGACAAAGAATAACAACTTATTACAAAAATTAAGTCAATATGTTTTTTTTCATTGCGGAAGCAGTAACAAACAAAATTTATTTCTAGATACAAGAAAATTCATGAGAATTTTGAATCCAGATAAAGCTTTTACAAATGATCACATATCATATTCACATATTATATACGCTGTACAGATAAAGAATAATAACTAAATGCAGAAATGAAGTCAATATGGTTTTTTTTGTTGTGGAAGCAGTAACTAACAAAATGCATTTATAGACACAAGAAAAATTGATAAGAATTTTCAATCTCGACTGAGGTTTTGCAAATTCTCACACATCATATTCCCACCGATGATACGCTGTACAGATAGAGAATAATAACAAAGTACAGAAATTAAGATAATATATGTTTTTTCATTGCAGAACCAGTAACTTACAAAATGCATTTATAGACACAAGAAAATTGATACGAATTTTGAATCACATCATATTCACACTGATGATACGCTGTACAGATAGGGAATAATAGCGAAATAAAGAAATTGAGACAATATTTTTTCTTCGTTGTGGATGCTGTAACAGAATTTATTTATAGACACAAGACATTCATAATAATTTTTTAATCCAGATAAAAGTTTTACAAATGATCACACATCATATTCCCATATTATGATACTATACGTTGCACAGATAAAAAATAATAACGAAATACCGAAATTCAGTCGATATGTTTTCTTATCGTTGTGGAAGCAGTAACAAACAAAATTTATTTATAAACATGAGACAATACATAACACTCCTTCGATAGTTTTCGCCGCAGATCACGATAAATATATTTTACACCGAGACACAATTATTTTTTATTAATCGCGAAATTCGTTAGACCGCACACGCTTTATTCCGACATGGGTGACAAGCGGGAATCATCGATGGGGGATGGCGTCGGTTGCGTTCTTGTCGCTCAGTTCATTTCGGTTCGGTGATGAGCAGCGACGTACGCGGTGAAACCACCAACCACTAATAACTGGATTTCCGTGGACGCTTTTGGATCATGATCGCCGTAAGCGTTCGGACTCCTTAGCTCTAGTCTTCTTGGTTAAGTGCATGGTGGGACGTATCCATAGAAATGTTCATTTGCTTCTTTCATCTTACATTAAAAAAAAAAAAAATCAAACGATTCTTTCACAGTCGACCGTTGCCGTCATCCCTCGCGTGATTTTCAGTGTCAAAGTCCCTGCCAGACCGTCAGCGAGAAGGGTATTACTGGGGCGGGAAGATATTTATTCAGTAATATTACAATTGCAACCGTGGACATACCGTGTGACTTACTAAAAAATAAACCCGCTACAATTGACAACCCAGTAGAGGTTCACCTTAAGATTTCAAGACGGCTTCAATGGCATTGACAAAGTTAGTTGCTGAATGTTTTCTACGACGGTGTCTCGTAAGTCTCTTGGCATATCCCGTATAATGGTTGTCAGTAGTAGTTTATAATATAAACGTTTCTTTTTCGTCAGGCTATAAAGTTATTAGAAATGCAGAGATGTCACTCTTCATTGACCGGTAAAACACAACTGAGCGCAGAGACTGTGCTGACGAAAAAAAACCGTGAGTCATGCATAAGAAAGCTCAAACTTTATCCAGCCATGAAGGTCACGGAAGAAGCTAGAATGGCTGCTGTACTTGTACCACTCTGCAGTTACAGAGGAGAACTCGGTCTTCTGTATACGCTCAGGTCATCAAAATTAAATTCAAGCGGGGGACAGGTTTCGTTCCCTGGAGGAATGAAGGATGACACTGACGAGAATTTGCAAGCAACAGCACTTCGAGAAACATGGGAAGAGTTGCAAATACCAGAGAGCAAAGTTGACGTCTGGTCTCCGATGAACTTGATAGGCCGCCAAAACATGAGCGTAATGCCCGTTTTTGGTTACATTGGCGATATTGAGCCGGAAAACTTGTCGATCAATCGAGACGAGGTCGAAGAAGCATTTGTCATCAGTTTACAAAGGTTGTGCGATCCAGGACACTTTCGTTATACTCAATTTCGAAGTGGTCTGCCCTTACCGGTATATACTGGAGGGAAGTATCGCGTGTGGGGCTTGACTGGAGCAATAACGCACCTGATAATGGGAGCGTTGGTCCCCTCTACTTACAAAAACGAACTGAATATTTTGGCTAAAGTTCGAGAGACAACAAATTTTTACAGGCCAAATATTGAAAATAAATGAATTAGTTGAATTTTTTTTTAATCGAACAATTGGGACATATATATATATATATGTGTGTGTGTGTGTGTGTGTGTGTGTGTGTGTGTGTGTGTGTGTATGTATATATATGTATATGTATAATCGTGTGATACACACAGAATGAGTAGCTATACATTTGTGTGAATATTGATGAAAATAAATTGTGCATGATATTTTTTGTCACACATAAAATTTCAAAGCGGTTCGTTCTTGTACCAATCATCAACCTTTTATCTTTTCAAAACTTTCCATCACAGTGTAATTCTACACGAAAACATAGAAAACTAAGATCAAGCCCCATACGGCTTGTACAACGGCCTTACGTACAGGCAGTGTTGGGGAAAATTTTATTGCAAGGGTAACTAAAGATTACCAATTAATTGATTGTTAATCACGACTGTAACAATTAACAATTCATTAATTTTAATTGTGAAAACTCATAATCAACAATTAATTGTTAACTGCTGTAGTCGCGATTAACAATTAACCAATTGTTAATCGCGACTTTCCACAATTAAAAACAAATCAACTTTTAATCTTTACAATGTATTTGTTTAAAAACTAACAATTCAAACTGATTATTGTATAGCGCACAGAGTGGCATCAGAACCAATGTGTAAGTTAGTGAAATAAATATAGGAGTAGCAAACAAAAGACTGATATTAATTATCAATAATATATATAATAATCGATAATAATATCTAAATCTTTTTTATCTGATATCTGTAAAGTTCAATAGGTTAATTTTTAGTTTTGATTGTTTCTTAGAACAATTAAAAAAGGTTATTGCAATTTCTTTAATTGAGAGCTGCAATAAACAGATTGATCCAAATAAATTGATTGCAACATGCAATCAACAGTGTAATTACAATTAATGTTAATCGCAATTAATTAAATGAAATTACTAAAATGTTCTTTAAAAGTACTATATATATATAATATTATATTTATATTATATATATTATATTATTACAACATAAAATTTATATTTTTATTCTTTATTCCAAAGTATGGTGGGCTACACCTTTTACAATGCCAACTATTCATAACAGTGTCTCACAGTGAATTTGGTTGTTCGCTCTCGTTTAGCAATACATTTCTTTTCATTATTTCTAAGTTCCATTTATCCTATTTTAATTTAAATTAAATTCTAAACTTAATCCTCCTCGATTCTCATATTTGCAGTGGTACCCTCGGTTCTTGTCTTTTTCTTTTTCTTTATTCGGTCGTACGCTTTCATATATTCAGACAATTCCGGCCTGATTTCCCCTATTAATGTTTCGATCGTCCATTCTCTTAGTGCCCCTCCCTCTCTCTTAGCACTCTATTTGTCCAGTGCCTGGATCCATTCCTTCCTTATGCCAACTCTAGCTTCCTCACATATCCAAATATGTTTGATACTTTCCTCCTCTGTTCCCCACACCCCGCAATTCGTGATTACGAATCCTTTCTTCCCTTTTTTCTCCCCATTCCCACATCTGAGCCGTGCTCAAGTTTCTTTTAGTTCTCCCTTTATATCCTCTACGTCCCAATATTCTTCCTTATCTACACCGGTTTTTATCTTCGAGTAGAACGGACAGAAAGTAGATTTGTCGGCCTTTATCCAGCTCTGCTGGGTGTCTTGTTCTGTTTTTCTTTTCACTCCTTTTAGCACCTCAGCCAGTGCCCTCAGATTCACCCCTTCCCATAACAGATCAATTACTCTCCCATCTCCCACTTCCCTTATTGCATCATCTAATTTTTTGCCCCATTTTGAGGGATTTCCATTTTTGATCCCCCTTATTTCCTGTCTCAGACATATTTTCGGCTATCGTCCTTCCATTTTTGCGATTTCTAGGATGTAGTTGCCCGCCCTTCGCCTCGCCTCTACTTCCACGCTTCGCCTCCCCGCTTCCAGCTTCCAGATATAATCTGGCGTATTTCTGGCTAATCCCATCGCCATTTTTACGAATGTGCCTTGTAGTTTTTCCACGCTCTCCTTCCTTTTCCAGCCCCAGAGCTCAATTCCATAGGATGCCCCAGCCTTAACCAAAGAGTCGAAATGTTGAAGTCGATGCTTCAGTTTGCTAACGCATGCCCGTTTCATAACTCTCCACACCGAGTTGATCGCTTTTCTCGCTTTTTCTTCTAAGCTCATTAGATGTTTCCTCGCCGTATTCCTCGGAGAGAACCAGTATCCCAAACATTTATATTCGTTTACTATTTCTATCTCCTCTTCCTTAAATGTGAACTTCTCATCTCTCTTTTTTCTCCCTCCTTTTCTGAATACTATTACTTTTGTTTTCTTCACATTAACTTCCATACTTTCTTTCTCCACGTACCCTTCCAATGATTTGAGCATATCTCGTAGTCCTGTCGCATCGTCCTCAATTAGTGCCACGTCATCCGCATATTTGAGTGCATATATCTTTTTACCTCCCATGACCGTGCCTCCTTCCTTTTTCCGCTCCCATTCCTCATCCACATCATCCAGTACCAGGTTAAATAGTAGCGGACTTAAAGGGCAAGCCTGCCTCACTCCCCTTTCTGTTTCGAAACTTTTTGAAATTCCTTCTCTTGCTATTACCTCGTTATTAGTACTTTCGTATATGCCTTTTATCATATTGTGCATTTTGCCTCTGATTCCTTTTTTCCAAATCTTTTTCAACGATATCCACCTATCAACCTTATCAAAAGCCGCTTTAAAGTCCACGAATGCTACATACATTTTTCCTCCTTTATTTTTCAGTCTGTTATTATTTAGTGCATTTAGCACAAAAAGGTGATCTCTTGTTCCTCTTTTCGGCCTAAAACCCGCCTGGATTTCCCTTAAAATTTGTTCTTCCTCCATCCACACTCTCAATCTACCTGCCATAATACCTGTGAGAATCTTGTATCCGATATCCAGCAGCGCGATTCCCCGATAGTTGCTTACCACGCTGTCATCGCCCGCTTTCAATATTGGATAGATCCGTGCGATCTCCCAACCCCTCGGGAGTCTTCCCAATTTCCAGCATTTATTTAGGATGCCTCTTATTTCCTCATGTCCTTTGCTGCCTAAACCTTTCATAAATTCGGCTGTTACGTCCTCCTCTGCCGTCTTTTTGTTTTTTAGCTTTCTAATTGTCTTAATTCATCTTTACTAATTTCTTTATTCCATTTCTCATCTGCCGCGTCTTCTGTTTCTTCGTGTGTTTTGCTTTCCCGGTCCTGACTTTTTTCCCTTTCTATTTCCTTTTTGTCTAATAGTTTTTCAACATGTTCTACCCATTGGTTTTTGCTAATAGTTCCTCCAGTTCTTTTCTTCTTACTCCTGAAAAATCTCACGGCCTCCCACCGTTCGATCATATTCTTGCTTTCTCGCACTGGTTCACTCTTCTTCAAACCATGTTCGTCTTTTTGTCGCACATAGTTCTTTTAGTACTTTTGTTTCCTTCCTCAATCTGATCTTATGCATTTTTGTTTTGCTTGCCAGGTAGTCATTCAGTCTTTTCCACACTTTTTTCCGCTGCTCCTTACACTGTTCGTCCCACCAGCTTGCTTCCCTGTATTCTCCTTTAAGTGTTTTTATCATTCCCACCTTATCCGCTGCTTCCTATATGTTTTCTTTAATAATTCCCAACCTGCTTCTTCTTCCTCCTTCATCTTCTTAGACTCCACGTTAATTAATCTATCTACTTCGAGTTTAAATTCCTTGCTCTCCTTCTCTTTCCATTTTAGTCTTCTGACTGATTCTTTTTTGTTCCCCTCCCTTTACATTAAAAAACTACTGGCAAGTGGTCGGATTCGATCCTGGGCAGTACCTTTAACGAGTTTATGGTATCGTCATCTTCGTCTTCCATTTTTATTATCAGATCGAGAACCGAGTTACCACTTCCTCCCACTATGAACGTGGATTTTCCTTCATGGTCCCCTTTGATTCGTCCACCTATCGCTATCTCTATCAGTCGACGATGAATTTCATTCATATCTTATAGGTAATTTTATGTGAATTTGGTAGTTCCTTCAATTCTGGTTTCCTTCATTGAAACTGTACCCTTCAAAATGTATAACATATAAGGTTTTTTAAATTTGTTTACCACTCTTCTAAAAACTTTGCTATCCACAATATGAAACATGTTCTTACACAGTAAGAACATGTAGAAAGAGTAACTTAAACAGTACACTCCCTGAAAATTGAAGCAAAATTAAAAATACTCGTCAAATTATTTAGATCGAATACCTCGTATGCTTATGTTATGATTGTCGGGCGCCAATTGAAAATCAGGATCACACGCGTGCGATTTTACCACGCACTACGATACGCGTTCGTTCATTCGTTATTCAGATCGCCTCACAGAATAATGTAAAATTTCGGGAAAACCATATATTTTTGCAAGTCTTTTCCTGTTGCGACTTTCAGTGAGTGACAAATTGAGTGTATCGATAAACTTTAATATTTTGTTATAAGCACGGAGAATCGAATCATTCAATAATCCGTGCAGGTGAAGTGAGAAGTGAGATTAGTGAAGAAAAGCGAAGGTGCGGACTTCGGAGCGTGAGTATTCCTACTTTCCTATTTGAAATCATTATCACATGAACAGTAAAATATATTAATTTTAATTTATTCCTATATCTATGGTAATATATATATATATATATATATATATATATATATATATATATATATATATAATGAGACGGAAAAGACCGTCTCATAAACAAACCAAGAAACTATCGCCCCAAGCATATTTAGGAGTCAACCGATTTCGGGGAAAGGAAGGGGTGAAGAGAAAAACATACCCAGCGACCCGCCATGTTGGTCGAACCAGCGCTAATTAAATTAATGGCGGACAATAAGAGAGGGAGACTAACCGTCGTACATGAAAAATTTATTTAGACGTTACACTAATCGCATTAAGGGGAAAAACCGGCAGAAACCGGATAAAACCAACTAATTGAATTAAGAGAAGATGAAGAAGGGGATTTGAAAAACGGTAAAACCCGTGTATAAAAGGACGAGAAATTTGGAGGAAATCGCTCTTTGAGTCCCTCGTGGATCGACAAGTACGATTGGACAAAGTACATCCCTCGCGGATCGGAAACGTCTGATACATGGAACGTTGAAAAACAAGAGAAACACGGAGTCGCGCCTAAAAAGCATTAGAAAGATCGCTTCTTTCAGTCCTCGTGGATCGACAAGTACGATTGGACAAAGTACATCCCTCGCGGATCGGAAACGTCTGATACATGGAACGTTGAAAAACAAGAGAAACACGGAGTCGCGCCTAAAAAGCATTAGAAAGATCGCTTCTTTCAGTCCTCGTGAATCGACAAGTACGATTGGACAAAGTACATCCCTCGCGGATCGGAAACGTCTGATACATGGAACGTTGAAAAACAAGGAAAAAACGGAGTCGCGCCTAAAAGGCTTTTAGAAGGAATTAAAATAAATTTATTTTTACGAGAAAATACTGGAAAATCAAAGAAAAAAAAAATAACAATAAGGAAAGTTAATTACTTAAGGGGAGCGAACAATTATCGAAAATAGAGAGAAAAATTAGAGCAGGAGAAAATAGGATCAGAGAAGGTAGCATAGCGAGCGAGCGTTGCGAATAGATGTAAGGGAAAATATTCAATTTGAAAAATAAAAGAAATATTACATTAGGGGATAAGGAAGAGTACGCTACAGTCATACGAAACACACACACACACACACGCACACACACACCGTGATTATCGAGCTATATGGATCAGGATCGAAGAAAGGAGAAAGAGGTATCCCGAAATTACAAGAGTGCCGAAATCTATGCAAAAAAGGGTCGGTCGAGTGCTCGCGGCATATCTCTCGATTAAACTGTCGTAGACCGGTCGGTGGCGACATCGCACGCCTAGATCAAGGACCGGGCGATCAATTATCGACGCGCGATAATTGATCGGGATATAGCGTCGATCACCGCGGCGCGAAGGGCAGAGCTAGAGTAGGGAAATAGATCACGGCGCGTGACGAGAGAGAGCGCGCGCGCACGGCCCGTAGATCGCCGCGAAACAGGGAATAATCAATATCGATCCATGATAACTGACCACGCCGAACCAAATGTACCATGCGAATAAAGAATAATTGACCGACCGAGAAAACATCGCGGAAAATACAAAAACAACACAAACAACACACTACACTTATACATAGCGTTATTATTATTATTATTTTACATTATATAGAGCCATAAAAACTTGAATAAATCACACTTTTTGTTAAAATACCCAAAACACCTGAGTTTACATTAATTTCTTCCCTGTTCGAGTCCCCGAACCTATAAATTTATCTGTAACTAAATAACACCCGTTACAATATAATATATATACAGCCTGAAGACTGACCAGGCCGCTATCAAGCTGCGGTCCGTAATACCGTTGTACGGCACGTCTGATGAGTGCCGGAAGTCCCCGAACCAGTGAAAAATTAGTCCGGGCGCGAGTAGACACTGAACAGGGCCAAGTACGGTAGCTTGTATGCGGCCGTAATATGGCGTCCATGGACGTCAGGTTACGGCAGGCCTGATCTGTGCTGTGGGTGGACCAGATCGGTGGAACCTTAGTACGGGCGATAGGGGGCACCCTAAACAGGCCGAAGTAGGGTAGCCTGTATGCCGCCGTAATATGGCGTCCATAGACGCCGTGTTACGGCACGCTTGATCTGTACCGGATGTCGGCCGGATCACTGCAGTCGTACTTGGCGAATCAAGATTTTGAGGTTAGGTTTTATTGACGTCCGCGATATAAACCATATGAATTCAAATAATCTACACTCTACGAGCAGGTAATCAACATGGACTAATTGTTTATATACAAACGAACTGAAGCGATATTATTTAATAATACATAATTCGAACTATTCTTAATGGTAGAATTTAAAATGACATATATATATATATATATATATATATATATATATATTTCTATAAATGTATATAATACACTAGGCCAAAGAATTAAAGGATATTGAAAAAGTCCGCCAATTTTAGGGTAATTTTCAAATAGCTGTAACTCCTCGAAAAATGGTCGTACAGCAAAATAAAAAGCAAAAAGCAAATTGAAGGTGTTAATCTCTAGTTTTGAGATCTTGAGCTCAACATTTTTTCGCATCAGGCAATTTTTAGTAGCCATCAAAAAACCAAAGTAAAAAAAATTTCAAAATGTTTGCTCATCTTTGGCAGTCTGCACCGGCTTTGATAAATTTTTTTGAATGATCGGATTGAAAGGATCGTCTAGCAGGATTCTTCCCCTTTGATTTGAGCGGTGGGAGAGCTCTGTACGATTTTTTCTCGCTGAGTTATCGGTGTTCAAAGCAAAAATGACATTTTTGACTTTGATGACTGATTACTCGGAGAATAATGGTCGCACAGAAAAAAACCAGAGGGTTTTTGCAAACTTTGAAGTATTCTCTATAACTATAGATAAAAAAATCGGTTTTTTTATGACCTCAAAGTATTCTAAAAAAGCCCTTAAAAGTTTAAACCCCTGCGATTTTTATTTCATTGTGTTCCATGACGCTGAAGCTGGCAGACAGACCTAGCAGACGCGCGCCGCCCGAACCCAGTACATTTTTATCGTGACGGTACGCGCTCGGGTCGTAGCGTAGCGAGGCAGCATAGGGCCTACCCCCACCACTTAGCCGCTCGTGAATGAGCCGCATATATCCGTCTGGCGGAAATAATGTTTTTTTTTTTGCTTTACAACAACCGTCACCGGGATGAATCATGAGTCGATCGTTTCGTCCATTCATATAGATTAAGCATGTAAATCGTCAAGTCGCAATTGTCATGCGTGTTGACGGCAGACGACATTAAACAAAAACTTTCTTCGAGTACGGAGACCCGAATGGCGGACAACTTTTTTTATTCTTAATTAACAAAAGCCGTTACCAGAATGAAACATAGGGGGATCGATTCGGCGAAGTCTATAGAATAAGCACGTAAATAGAAAAAGTCGCTACTGTCATGCGTGTTAGCAGCAGACGGCCTTTTTTGAGATTTTTCGTGCGAGTAAGGAGGCGCGATTCGCGGATAACAATTTTTTAATTAACTTAATAAAGTCGGCCCCGGGATAAATCATAGGTCAATCGATTTGTCTCATTATAAACAATATGCACCTGAATTTAAAAAGTAGCTGCTGTCATGCAGGTTGGCAGCAGAGGACCTTTTGTGAATTTAATCGTGCGGCCAGCACGACTCTTTTCGAGAATAACAATTTATTTTAGTTTTAAGGCTTTCACGGCCCTTTATGTAATGAGAAGAGTTTGTGGCTTCCGGATGGAGGCCGTGTTGAGGATCAGCGTTGTGCCGACGTTTCGCAAACGTTACAGTCTGCATCATCAGGGCTGAGAGCTCCGATACTGAAGCTCTCGTGTCTCAGGTATTCCTTATATAGTTGCAGTCATCGTTCCAGATCGCTGCACCAGCCAATCAGATGTTTTAATTGATCAGCTGGTCAATTAAAAAACCGGGAGGACGGTGTGCCAAATAGGATTGACGTGATATCCTCCATCTCTGTTTAGGTTGTCCGGATGTTTTCGGATTTCCAAGCCTTCTCGGTGTTTCCTGGAAAAATAGCTGTTTGATGGGGCCAGACTTTGGGCTTTGTCGAACTAGATGGCATGACCAGTCTCCATCCAATGTTCGGCCAGCGCTGATTGTATAATATGGCCATATTTGAGAAGCATTAATATGGCCATATTTGAAAGAACACCAACGGTGTATCAAATATGGCCATATTACACAATCAGCGCTGGCCGAACATTGGATGGAGACTGGTGATGCCATCCAGTTCGACAAAGCCCAAAGTCTGGCCCCATCAAACAGCTATTTTTCCAGGAAACACCGAGAAGACTTGGAAATCCGAAAACATCCGGACAACCTAAACAGAGATGGAGGATATCACGTCAATCCTATTTGGCACGCCGTCCTCCCGGTTTTTTAATTGACCAGCTGATCAATTAAAACATCTGATTGGCTGGTGCAGCGATCTGGAACGATGACTGCAACTATATAAGGAATACCTGAGACACGAGAGCTTCAGTATCGGAGCTCTCAGCCCTGATGATGCAGACTGTAACATTTGCGAAACGTCGGCACAACGCTGATCTTCAACACGGCCTCCATCCGGAAGCCACAAACTCTTCTCAATAACAATTTATTTTTGTTAATCAACAAATGCCGTCACCGGGACGAAACATAGGGCGATCGATTCGGCCAAGTATATAGGATAGGCACCTAAATATGAAAAGTCGCTACTGTCATGCGGGTTGGCAGCAGACGACTCTTTTTGAGATTTTTCGTGCGAGTAAGGGGGCGCGATTCGCGACTAACAATTTTTTTATTAACTTAACAAAGTCGGCCCCGGGATAAATCATAGGTCAATCGATTCGTCTCATTATAAACAATATGCAGCTGAATTCAAGAAGTAGCTGCTGTCATGCAGGTTGGCAGCAGACGACCTTTCGTGAATTTAATCGTGCGGCCAGCACGACTCTTCGCGAATAACAATTTATTTTTGTTGATCAACAAATGCCGTCACCGGGACAAAACATAGGGCGATCGATTCGGCCAAGTATATAGGATTGGCACGTAAATATAAAAAGTCGCTACTGTCATGCGGGTTGGCAGCAGACGACCCTTTTAGAGATTTTTCGTGCGAGTAAGGAGGCGCGATTCGCGAATAACAATTTTTTAATTAACTTAACAAAGTCGGCCCCGGGATAAATCATAGGTCAATCGATTCGTCTCATTATAAACAATATGCAGCTGAATTTAAAAAGTAGCTGCTGTCATGCAGGTTGGTAGCAGACGAACCTTTTTGAGATTTTTCGTGCGAGTAAGGAGGCGCGATTCGCGAATAACAATTTTTTAATTAACTTAACAAAGTCGGCCCCGGGATAAATCATAGGTCAATCGATTCGTCTCATTATAAACAATATGCAGCTGAATTTAAAAAGTAGCTGCTGTCATGCACGTTGGCAGCAGACGACCCTTTTTGAGATTTTTCGTGCGAGGAAGGAGGCGCGATTCGCGAATAACAATTTTTTAATTAACTTAACAAAGTCGGCCCCGGGATAAATCATAGGTCAATCGATTCGTCTCATTATGAACAATATGCAGCTGAATTTAAAAAGTAGCTGCTGTCATGCAGGTTGGCAGCAGAAGACCTTTTGTGAATTTAATAGTGCGACCAGCACGACTCTTTTCGAGAATAACAATTTATTTTTGTTAATCAACCAATGCCGTCACCGGGACGAAACATAGGGCGATCGATTCGGCCAAGTATATAAGATAGGCAGGTAAGTATAAAAAGTCGCTGCTGTCATGCGGGTTGGCAGCAGACGACCCTTTTTGAGATTTTTCGTGCGAGTAAGGAGGCGCGATTCGCGAATAACAATTTTTTAATTAACTTAACAAAGTCGGCCCCGGGATAAATCATAGGTCAATCGATTCGTCTCATTATAAACAATATGCAGGTGAATTTAAAAAGTAGCTGTTGTCATGCAGGTTGGCAGCAGACGACCTTTCGTGAATTTAATCGTGCGGCCAGCACGACTCTTTTCGCGAATAACGATTTATTTTTGTTATTCAACAAATGCCGTCACCGGGACGAAACATAGGGCGATCGATTCGGCCAAGTATATAGGATAGGCACGTAAATATAAAAAGTCGCTACTGTCATGCGGGTTGGCAGCAGACGACCTTTTGTGAATTTAATCGTGCGGTCAGCACGACTCTTTTCCAGAATAACAATTTATTTTTGTTATTCAACAAATGCCGTTACCGGGACGAAACATAGGGCGATCCATTCGGCCAAGTATATAGGATAGGCACGTAAATATAAAAAGTCGCTACTGTCATGCAGGTTGGCAGCAGACGACCCTTTTTGAGATTTTTCGTGCGGGTAAGGAGGCGCGATTCGCGAATAACAATTTTTTAATTTGATTAACAAAGTCGGCCCCGGGATAAATCATAGGTCAATTGATTCGTTTCATTATAAACAATATGCAGCTGAATTAAAAAAGTAGCTGCTGTCATGCTGGTTGGCAGCAGACGGCCCGTTTTGAGATTTTTCGTGCGAGTAAGGAGGCGCGATTCGCGAATAAGAATTTTTTCATTAACTTAACAAAGTCGGCCCCGGGATAAATCATAGGTCAATCGATTCGTCTTATTATAAACAATATGCAGCTGAATTTAAAAAGTAGCTGCTGTCATGTAGGTTGGCAGCAGACGACCCTTTTCGAGATTTTTCGTGCGAGTAAGGAGGCGCGATTCGCGAATATCAATTTTTCAATTAACTTAACAAAGTCGGCCCCGGGATAAATCAACGGTCAATCGATTCGTCTCATTATAAACAATATGCAGCTGAATTTAAAAAGTAGCTGCTGTCATGCAGGTTGGCAGCAGACGACCTTTTGTGAATTTAATCGTGCGGCCAGCACGACTGTTTTCGCGAATAACAATTTATTTTTGTTCATCAACAAATGCCGTCGCCGGGACGAAACATAGGGCGATCGATTCGGCCAAGTATATAGGATAGGCACGTAAATATATAAAGTCGCTGCTGTGATGCGGGTTGGCAGCAGATGACCTTTTTTGAGATTTTTCGTGCGAGTAAGGAGGCGCGATTCGCGAATAACAATTTTTTAATTAACTTAACAAAGTCGGCCCCGGGATAAATCATAGGTCAATCGATTCGTCTCATTATAAACAATATGCAGCTGAATTTTAAAAGTAGCTGCTGTCATGCAGGTGGGCAGCAGACGACCCTTTTTGAGATTTTTCGTGCGAGTAAGGAGGCGCGATTCGCCCTTAACAATTTTTTAATTAACTTAACAAAGTCGGCCCCGGGATAAATCATAAGTCAATCGATTCGTCTCATTATAAACAATATGCAGTTGAATTTAAAAAGTAGCTGCTGTCATGCAGGTTGGCAGCAGACGACCCTTCTTGAGATTTTTCGTGCGAGTAAGGAGGCGCGATTCGCGAATAACAATCTTTTAATTGCTTTTAAAAAATCGTCGCCGGGATAAAATATTGGTCAATCGATTTGTCTTATTATAAAGAACAAACAGCTAGATCGAAAAAGTAGCTGCTGTCATACAGGTTGGTAGCAGACGGCCGTTTACGAGTTCTATCGTAGGAGCAGCGCGGCCCGGTTGACGGATCACTATTTTTTTCTGGTTAACTAATAAAAGCCGTCTCCGGGACAAGTCATAGGTCGATCGATTCGTCTCGGTATAGAGAATTAAGCATAAAAAGCGAAAAGTCGCTATTGTCATGCATGCTCATAGCAGACGGCCTTTAATGAATTTCATCGTGAGGGTAGTGAGGTCCGCATCGCGATTAACAATTTTTTTTTAATTAACAAAAGCCGTCACCAGGAGAAATCATAGATGGATAGATTCGTTTGGGCATAACGAACTAGGTATAAAAATCGCCAAGTCGCTATTGTCGTGCGTGCTAACAGCACATAGACACATTATTTTTATCATGTGGGTAGAGATCTGCTTGGCGGATAACTTTTTTTTTGTTAACTAACAAAAGCCGTTACCTGGAGAAATCATAGATGGATCGATTCGTCTCGGTATTACGAACTGGGCATAAAAATCGACAAGTCGCTATTGTCATGAGTGTCGACAACAGACAGCCTTATGTGGATTAACAAATGCCGTCACCGCCATAGATCCTCGATTCATTCATACTCAGATTGAGCTGTGTAAATTGCGACATTCTTTCCGTAATGTGCGTTGACAGTAAACTTAAACATTGATCATTTTACTGCCGACAGGCTCCGCCCGCATTGGAATTTTGTTAATTCGATTTTCTTTTTAAATACGTTACATGACCGAATCGTTGGTTGGTCGATGATTTTTGCGGTAGAGAATAATTATCAAAAGTGACAAGTATGTATTGTTATGCGTGTGCATTTATCATGCACTCGAACAACGTCAATTCAATTATCCATGTAGCTGGGGATAAGTTCCGATCCGCGAGCAGAATCTGTTGAAAACATCTTGTTGCCATCTCTGACGGTTGTTGATTCGAATGATAGGGGTGGATCTCTTGTTAATGGAATTAGTTTGAATATGTTTTTAATATCCGGTCTTGTATCACAGGAATTTAACAAGTCATCAAATGTGTTATTTCTTTCAAGCGTTTTTTTGTAATTGGATATTCAATAAGGAGCCGAGCTAATCCTTTTCGATCTATCACCGTATCGTTTTCCGTAAAATACACGCGTGAATTACTGACCATTGCGTATGCCCACATGCTGAGACGTATAGGTCCGTCTCAGGCCTGAATCCCCCCATCACTTATTAGAAGCCAGCGATGTTGACAAGCGCAGTCACTGCCTCCAGGTGGTATTTGGGAAAAGAACAAACCGAAAAAAGGGCCAAGTGGCGCCATCCCTCGGAAAGCCGAAAAGATAGAGACAAAAAGAAAAGAAAAATTGAGTAAATATTGAAGCAACATTTATTTAACAAAGGATGCTTGGGAAGGGGAAGAAAAGATTTTCGCACGAGTCTCGAGCGGAGATGCCAACCTTTTACGACTATGGAACGTGGATTTTGCCATTAGTAGTGAAATAAGCGCATGTCCGAGCCCGAAAGGCAAGGAAGGCGACTGAACACGGAAAGTGGCAAAGAGAATTAAGTACAGAAATGAAAGTATAGGCACCATCCGATTAGAAAAAGTGCGATAATCAGAGAAAAGAAGGAAATTAAGAATCTCGCAGATATTCGAAAGAGAAAATTCAGTAAATTAAAGGAGAAAGCATAGAATCACGAAACTCGAAGCATCCCGCGTTAATAAACGTCAGAATATTAAAGCTGACAGCCAGCTGGAAGCCTAGATGAAAACATGTAACGAGAGCGAGAGAGAAGGAACAACAACAAAGGGGGCAGTGGCCGAGCAAGGCCGAACTGGCGAAATCGCGAAGACCGCGCGACACACATAGACACACACAATTGGAGCATTTAAAATTTCGAATACATACAAGTCAAAGATGTACATACAACAAACGTACACAAACACGAAACGGCGGCCATTATAGAAAAGGAGTGACTCGTTACCCGGGCAACGGAGGCTCGCGAAATTCCGAAGACGTAGTAAGCTCCGCCTCCTCGGTACGCGAGAGCCGCGACAGCCAAACCTACCGAGCGCGCGAAACCAAGATACAAGGCGATTCAAAATTTGTTTGTAACATGATATAAAGCGAAATATGGAGAAATCTTCGTTTATTTGTTGAGGCATAAAAGGTTTACATTAATTTACTCCCTTGTCGTGCCCCGAATCCTTATAAATTTAATGTAACTAGGGGTGACCCGTTACATTTAGCGCCCACCGTGGGGCACGATAATAGTAAAGAAAAACCTGTAGAATAAAACAAAATAAATATTTCACAACAAAACGAAGAAACATCTCTCCAATGGGAATCACCGACGGCTGATGGTCTATTAAGGATACAAAGAGATAGAGCTCGCCAAAATATCGGACGCCTATCGGAAATTGCACCAGTAACAGAAGAAATTTCCCAAAACAACGGCACATTCAGGGTAGTAAGAAACGCTAATGCGACCATGGAAGGGATAGACGAAACCTTGAAGTCAACAATAATCGCAATAAATAAAATGAGGAACGAACAACGACTGGATCGGAAAACCACACAAAAACAGTTACAAGAACAGAACAAAAACTGCACCAACAGAAACAGAGCTACACAAGAGGAATTTAGGAAGACCTTGGGAAAGGACTTGGAAAATTCAGAGGCGAGGAACGAACGGAAACTGATCATCGCACATCGACTTATGGAAGACAAATTTGAGCAGATAAAGAGCGACAATAAAGAAGAGACTGAGCACATAGATGAACGTCTCAAGCAGGCCATGGATAACCTGGCTCACATCGCAGAATCATCAAGAAAGATGGGTAGCACCGTCACAGAGAATTCAAGGCGAATAACACGGTGTGAAGCAGTGCTTAAAAACCAAACAACCGAGTCCGTTCACAACGTCACGTGGAGCAGCGGGCTAAATACCAGCCAGATGTACGCCGCCAAGCAAAAACCACCCACGTTCACAGGAGATGGCCGGGAAAGACCCATGCGATACCTGAAGGATTTCGAGGAATTTTGGAGGTTCACCGGAAGCGGCGATCTCCACTACATGATCATCCAATCGCTCAAAGACGCAGCTAAAGATTGGTGGTGTGTAGTGGAGGAACAAGTTCACACAATCGAAGAATTCGCTACAAAGTTCCGTGGAAGATATTGGAGCGAGGAAATGCAAGATAAGGTCCGTCGAAATTTGGAATTTGGGCGGAACGATAACGACGGGCATAGGATGACACAAGCAGAATATGCCACCCGCATCTCCGGCAACGCAAAGGACCTACCGGAAAAACTAAAGGATGAACAAATAATAGTAAAGTTGGCCAAACATTTCGATGAACATACACGGATTGCGGTTCGAATTGGCGCACAGTGGGGCAGAATCCCAAAAAGCTGGCCAAAAGTCAAATTTTTGAGTTGTATATATTCGTCTATATATGTTCAGATCTTGTTTACTGATAGTCCTAGGACGAAATTCCGGACCGGGCAGGTTTATACCTGCTCTAGGGTCGCCTCGACATCAGTCGACATTCAGCCGCCGTTCGGTACGCATTAAACAAGCGTACGCGTCGAAAAATTCTTGCCTGTTTCGAAGTGCTGTGAAACGGACGAAACTGTCTCAATTTTAATTCTGCAAAATGGAAAAACTTTTTGAAGGTATGCAGAAAATATAATTATGCACAGTTATTGCTTATTTTATGTTTGAAATATCTAAATTTTGCAACAAGTAAACATAAAAAATTATACATTTTTTTTCGAAAATCGATTTTCTAAAGTAGTTTTAAAAATGTCTCCGCGAGTCTCGACCTTGTTTCAACAAGAAACTGATAGTGTACAGTACTAAATATAATATACTAAAAAACTGGCTGCTCAGGAGTGCTCAACGAATAGTTAGACTAATTTTTAGGGAGAAATACGTGGCGCGACATTAACGAACGTGTGAATGTAATCCATTGATTATTACGTTACAGCGCGTTGGTATATTTTCTGTCTATTAACATAGATTAATATTTATTTATCAATTCCATTTGTAGTATGTTCATTTATTGATTAATATTCATAGATCATTTAAATTATAATACAGTAATTTATTATTCTAAATGTACGCTTTACGAAAATCTCAACATTTTATAAAATATTCCTGCAAGAACTCTCAGTAGCTAGAACTGTGTTTCCCCCATGTTTGTACGGCGTAACGGTTTTCGGCAGTAAAGGTGTATTAGTGCATACGTACATAGTGTATACGTAGTGTAGACGGCGATTCGGCAAGGACTGACGAGGGGCTCCTAGAGCAGCCATGTATGAAAGAAAGGAGCCCGCCTGCTGTTCAGGCTTTATTATACCTGTTGTATACTGACACAGAGGTGATTCTCGTAAAGACAGATTTCATGTAATTTCGGTTTTTTTTTCGTGCAGAATGTATGTAAATATATTTGTTAATCATTTATATCATAAATATTCGTTTTCTTTATAAATATAAAATCATTTTTAGTAGTAATAAATTATTTTTGTACATTTCGAGTCAGAACACCGTATATAGTTTTGTTAAGTATAAAATGATTTCAAAATAATGTCATTCAATTTTGTACATGTTTATATTGGTATTTTACAGAGTCTTCCCAATCTTCAAATATGGAATTATCAAGAAGAGATGTTTTTTTCATGGTGAAAGACAGTTTAAAAAACGAACAGAAATTCGTTATTGGAGTTTTGAAAGATGCAATTTTCAAAAAAACAGAACATGCGATACAAGTAGACGAGGATGAAAAGTCATTAGGACTGTTATTTGCAAATTTTCGATCCAGATGGAAAGCAGCAAATAGAGGCCAAGAAAAGTTTCTAAAAAATAATGAAGAATGGTTGAATGGCACCGTATGTTTTTCAACATTATCTGATACTGAATGCACAACATCAACATCTGAGAAGATTGTGAAGAATGATGAAAAAGGAACATCTGGACGACCTTCGAAATCCTTTGCTTCATCCAGCGATAGATCTAAGAGGCGAAAGACTGAAGAAATACGTTCTACTTTATCTACAGAAGAATTGACGTATGCTGCTCAAATGAGTTTAAGGACTTCTGGTCAAGTGGATGCTGCTCAAGTTCTTAAAGATGTCACATTAACCAGCCCAACAAGAGCCTCAAAATATATAGCTGCTGTTCGGTCAAAAAATGAGACACCTTTAACCCCAGACGAAGCACTTTCTTTGATGATCGAGAAAGGAGAATCAAAGCGCTCTTATCAGCTATCAAGAAATGCAGCTAGAGCAAGTAAATGCAAATTATACCCATCATACCATGAAGTAGAAAAAGCAAAAAATCGTTGTTATCCATCAGTTGTGTACATGAATATTACTGAGTCGTGCGCACAAATTAAACTACAGGCTTTACTTGATCATACCACATACAGAATTATACAACTTCAGGCTGATGTCATCGATACTCTAAATTCTGAAATTCTGCAAAAATTAGTACTTCACTGTAAATGGGGATGTGATGGAAGCAGCGGTCAAAGTGTTTATAAGCAAAAATTTGATGAGGCTGGAAAATCTGATGAAAGCATTTTTTATACTTCTCTGGTACCTTTGCAATTAATCTACAACAATCACGAGACGGATGAAGGAACTATTGTGTGGAAAAATCCTAAACCTTCATCTCCTCGATTCTGCAGACCAATACGATTGCAGTTTGTACATGAAGATGTACAATCAACATTGAAAGAAGTTACCGACATTGAACAGCAGATTGCGGGTCCATACACAGATTGCGGGTCCACCATACACTACTGAACAAAATGAAAAATCAATTTCAGTAACCTATTGTATGTCGTTTACGATGATAGACGGCAAAGTCTGTAACGCTGTAACCGGTACCACTTCTGCACAACGCTGCTTCCTGTGCAAAGCCACCTCTAAAGATTTTAATAACATCGACAAAATTATAAAAATGGACATTACTACAGATAATTTAAGATTTGGCATATCTACATTACATGCGTGGATTCGTTTTTTCGAGTGCTGTTTGCATTTGTCGTATAAGCTCACAACTCAAAAGTGGCAAGCTCGTGAAGAGGAAGTGAAAAAGATTGTGAAAGTACGCAAGGAAGACATACAGACTCAATTTAAGACAACACTGGGGCTTATCGTTGATCGACCAAAGCCAGGATATGGCAGCTCAAACGATGGAAATACCGCCCGCCGCTTTTTCGAAAATGCTAATATATCTGCTGAAATAACAGGAGTCGATGAAAATTTAATTCACCGATTTCATGTTATTTTGCAGGCAATTTCGAGCGGGTATGATATAGACGAAGAAAAATTCAAAGACTATTGTGTAAATACTGCCCGTTTATTCGTTGCTTTATATCCATGGTATTACATGCCAACATCTGTGCACAAAGTGTTGATGCACGGAGCAGAAATTGTATAATATGCCCTTTTACCGATCGGACAACTTTCTGAAGAGGCCCAAGAGTCACGCAATAAGGACATAAAGAACTACAGGTTACATCATTCAAGAAAATGCTCTCGAGAATCGAATATGAGAGACATTTTCTATAGGCTCTTAGTATCATCAGATCCATTTCTCTCAAGCATCAGGAAATTGCCCCAGAGACCGGCGAAATCTTTACATAAAGAAGCTATAGAAATGTTAAAACAACCTGAAGTCACCAGACAAGAGATAAGGAACGATTCCGATTTGGATACAAGTGGGTCAACATCAGAATCCGAATCGAATGATTCCAACATTGAAGATGACATACAAGATTTTTGTTACTAGAAGTAAATAACAGATATTTGATTTATTGCAAATTTTGTACTCAAGAAATTGTTCAAAAATAAAAACATGGCTCAAGAGATTTTCTACTCATTTAAACCTAAAAATATTATGAAACATTTTCTATTAAAAAATATTTAAAAATTGAAAATTTTTGTGGAATCGTCTATATATCGCGTCTGCTATTTTGAAAATTAACATTCCTATAACAAATTCGTAATCAGCGATCCCAAAAACCCTTAAGAAATATGATTGGGTATTTTTTACTGAATTATTTGACTAATTGGTTGAATTATGTCCGCCATTTTGGGTCCGCCATTTTGAAAATCGTAATTCTGATAACAGATTCGTATTCAGCGACCCCGAAAACCCTCGAGAAGAGAATTGAAGATCATTTTGGACACTTTCCGAATTTTGGCCAGCTTTTTGGGATTCTGCCCCACTGTGTGGCGCAACAAAAACGATCGAGGCATTCCTGGAAATACTCGAGGAAAATGAATGAAGTCGCCCACTCAATCAGAAAATGGATTTTTCCAAACAAGGGGGAATAGATATACCGAGGTTTCCTTCCAGTAACCAAACATGGAATCAGAACAGATTCCAGGGAAATAGAGGTTTTCAGTCCCAGAATAAACCGTGGGAAAATTCGAGAACATGGGACCAAGCCAGACCATACGAGTCAGGACCACAGCGGGGAGATCCAGGGCACGAAGAGAACCAACAACTAAATCCAAACGCCCCGGCCTGGAATTCCGAAGCCGGAAGAAGGCCAGGAGGTCAACCCCAAGATCAACCGTGGCGAGGACCGGAAGAAACAGCTATACGACAGGAAGGATCTAACAAGGCACCCGAAGCGACGCAATCGGGAAACGAGTAACGGTTGCGCCCGTAATGATGGACTCCAAGGTTTTGGAACCTCCATCACGAGGCGTAACCAGCGATGACGAAGAGACCAAATATACCCTTGAAGAAGCGCGGGAGAGACAGCACAGGAAGAAAAAGAAGAAAGCAAAGAAGAAAGAAATCAAGCAGAAACAAAAAGTAACAGAGATCAACCTAGGAACGACAGGAAGAGACATTATAAAGCCAAAGGGGAAAGTAGAAGCCGTCATTAAAAGAAAAACAAACCGCTCAGATGGCAACGTCGAACTAAGGATGAAAGTATGCAAATGGATCGAGAAGGCGACAGAGACCTTCCAACCGAAGGACAACAGGGAGAAGAAGGAGGAAGAAAAGAAGAAACGTGGAACAGAAGTGAACATCTGGACGATGGAAGTCGACCAGCCTCAACAGACAAAAAAAATCAATTAGCCGAAACCCACCACCAATGGAAGAACAAAATCCATAGGCGGGACTAAGGGGGACCCCCAGCTGATAATGGAAACAAAAAAATGGATCCAGGAGGCCACCACGACGATGCAACCTAAGTGTTGGGTGATTAAAAAGCTAGAAGAGAACGAAACAACTATCAAGACGGTCCAGCCCTGTCAGGCACCAGCGCCAATTTAAGAGGAGCCTTCGTGGGACCACGGTTCATGGAGGAGCAGCAGGGACGTTCAGGGATGAAGAAACTCCGGACAGATTGGTGGGAAGCAACGATACAAATAAAGCTTGACAAGAAGTTCCCGAGGCCTTTAATGACGTTTCTGTTGGCCGGAGATCAGCTGCTGAGAGGGGCATTACCACCAAAGGTCTACCATCTGAAAATGGAAGTTCTGCCAGGAGGAGGAAACCAGTTCGAGGAGACACCTGGGCAACCAACGGAAAAAAGGGACCTGAGCTCGAGAGGGGGAGACGCTCAGGCACCAATGCTAGCCAACGTGCCGTTGAACGATTGGGCACAGAAATTAGAGGCATTGGGGGACCTACGTCAAAAGCTAGAAAACCGTAAATTCATCCAGGATAGATATGGGGATGCGTGGGCCAAAACAAAACACCAAATGCACAAATGGGGCCCACAAAACCACGTACGTAAGGGAATGTGGAAGACGCTTCCTTGGAAAGCGGCACAAGAACCTCTGATCAATAAACGTGGGGAGGTAGATGGACATCAAACGACAACGAAAGTTTCCCGGATGCGGGATGGATACCGAGGACGACCGGTACAGGCGATTTGGCGTACGAGTCAACACCAGAAGGGGGCAGTCTAAATGTCCAAGGCAGAAACTCGGAGCCACGGGTACATGTCCAGGGCCGGTTGGACGAGGCGACGGAAAAAGACGTCGAAAAGGAAGAAGGAGGTTCGCAAAAGTGGCGGAAATATCGTTACGCGAAAAGCTGGAGTGAAACGAAGTGAGACCAAGTGTCGATTTATGCCAGTAAAAAAAAGACTTCGGTATAGCGTGCGCCATTAAAGTATGTTCTAGCATATTCGGAAAACGTGATGTTTGTTTTTAATTCGTTCTTTAATTATTTTTTATACGAAATTATTCGTAGCGCGGACGTTCAATCGCATTAACAGGAAGTGTATAATAAAAAAAAAGAAAAAGAACTGTTATAGTATGAGAGAGTGTTTTTGCGCGAAATGGTATTCGCGGTCGGAAAGTGCGACTAATTGGCGGATTATAAGATTTCGCGAATTGGCGTTTTAAAAGATTTTTTTTTTTAAATTAATTAGCGTGTAAAAAGATTTTTGAGGAGCGCGAAACAGCGTGTGAAAAAAAAACATATTTTTTTATTTGCGAAAAAGAAGCAATTTGCGGAATGTATTTTTTCTTTATGGGTAAAAAAAAGCGTAATGTTTTTTTTTTTTTGGCGTGGAATTAGTGAATCGCGAACGTCTAATGTTATGATTGGCGTATGAAAGAAACTATTTGATTCTTTCTTTTATTACCGGCGTGCGAATGAAATCGGATATCAGGGGATGGCATGAGAGAGAATTCATATTTTATATACCGGCGTGCGGGAGAAATCGAATGAGAGCGTGCAAAAGAAGAATAAGCTGGGTGTAGAGTATAGAGAAATCTTCTAAATATCATGAAAGTTCAAAAATTGAATTTTCCTGAAATTTCGAAGATTTCGGGGGATAATGAGAAGTATAGGTCCGTCTCAGGCGTGAATCCCCCCACCACTTATTAGAAGCCAGCGATGTTGACAAGTGCGGTCACTGCCTCCAGGTGGTATTCGGGAAAAGAACAGACCGAAAAAAGGGCCAAGTGGCGTCATCCCTCGGAACGCGGAAAAGATAGAGACAAAAAAAAAGAAAAATTGAGTAAATATTGAAGCAATATTTATTTAACAAAGGATGCTTGGGAAGGGGAAGAAAAGCGCTGGAAATAAGGGGTATATAAGGGCCACCTCGAGAGAGGAAAAGCCTACTTGTTTCAAGTCAGCTTCAAAGCGAGTACCGAAACGAGATATTAGTAAAGGCTTTTTAAGCGTGGAAAATATCAAACTAGGGAAAGCATTGGACAAAACGAAGCAAGTGAGCACAATAAATTTGAGAATCTCTTTTATTGTGAAGGCCTTAGTACCGGACGCAAGTACCCACTGATTGCAGCGGGGAAAGTGACCGTTGAGGAAAGGAGCCGAAATAATAAAAGAGAAGGTAAAAAGAGAATTTTTGGAAATCTCTTTTCAAACGATGTTCGCACGAGTCTCGAGCGGAGATGCCAAGCTTTTACGACTATGGAACGTGGACTTTGCCATTAGTAGTGAAATAAGCGCATGTCCGAGCCCGAAAGGCAAGGAAGGCGACTGAACAAGAAAAGTGGCAAAGAGGAGCAAGTACAGAAAGGAAAGTATAGGCACCATCCGATTAGAAAAAGTGCGATAATCAGAGAAAAGATGGAAATCAAGAATCTCGCAGATATTCGAAAGAGAAAATTCGGTAAATTAAAGGAGAAAGCATAGAATCACGAAACTCGAAGCATCCCGCGTTAATAAACGTCAGAATATTAAAGCTGATAGCCAGCTGGAAGCCTAGATGAAAACATGTAACGAGAGCGAGAGAGAAGGAATAACAACAAAGGGGGCAGTGGCCGAGCAAGGCCGAACCGGCGAAATCGCGAAGACCGCGCGACACACATAGACACACACAATTGGAGCATTTAAAATTTCGAATACATACAAGTCAAAGATGTACATACAACAAACGTATACAAACACGAAACGGCGGCCATTATAGAAAAGGAGTGACTCGTTACCCGGGCAACAGAGGCTCGCGAAATTCCGAAGACGTAGTAAGCCCCGCCTCCTCAGTACGCGAGAGCCGCGACAGCCAAACCGACCGAGCGCGCGAAACCAAGATACAGGGCGATTCAAAATTTGTTTGTAACATGAGATAAAGCGAAATATGAATAAATCTTCGTTTATTTGTTGAGACATAAAAGGTTTACATTAATTTACTCCCTTATCGTGCCCCGAATCCTCATAAATTTAATGTAACTAGGGGTGACCCGTTACAATGCATACGTGGACTCCGCAATTCTCGGTAATATTTTCTCTGTCGTCCCGTTGTTCAGGGATATCGATAGGTGCAGATAATGTCCACGTATTCCATTGGGTCATTTTCGAGAATCTAGCACCCCGGGACCTTGCTATGAATCTACATATTCTATTTATCAACTTTTCGGGAGGCTTATTGTGGCAGGAATCAAAATATGCCATGCACCGCAAAGGAAAGATAATGACGAGAAACGTCCAGTGACTTCTCTCCGCATGAAAGACTGGCAGAAGCCATATGTCATATTGTGACGGTTGAACCCTTTTCACCCAATTAATAAAGCCAATCGACTTTTTCCCCACCAATAACTTTTGTAGAAAATACGTATCAAATGATAAAAGTTTCAACCGGTTTGTTGCAGCTATTTCTTGGAGGGCTATGAAAAAACTATTGATTTTTTTTTCGTCAAAAAATCTACTATTAGCGTCACCATCAAACGATAAATAATCCGTTATATCGTTGGTTTTGTTACTGTCTGGGGATTGGGTTCGTTGCGTCTTCGTAACAGTCGACCTTTTGGCGTCCAACGAGTCCGTTTGCAGAGGTTGTGAGGATTCATATGAAGAGGCTGTTTTATTGGATGCAAGAAAGTTTTTTTTGGTATTCTGATTTGAATTTTGAGAACGATTTGTGATCGTTGGATGTTTGTTTGATGGAAAATATATATTTTGGTTTTTTCTTTTTACTTTTTCGGGTTTTTAAACTTCAAAGGCTAGATTCTCATCGTCGTTGGATGCTTCGCGAATACATATTTTTTTTCGTTTTTCTAATTGTCTACTAGTTATTAGTGTGTATTTTCGTTCAAGCAACCAACCATCGATCATCTTTTCCATTTTTCGAAAGAATCACGGAGCGGGAATATTGAGCGTTTTCTGACAAACGTTCGTTTTTACGATTTTGAAATAATTTTCCACTGTTGCATTACTATCCCGCAGTAGATTTAGTTTTGTAAAACAATCGCCGACCAGAGGGGGAAGTATGGAAGTATATACGTTAACATGTAATTAACAAATTCGCTGGAATGATAATAGTTTTCAGTTAAAATTATTTTTTTTCTAGCTGTGTTGCAGTATATTCTGAAATTTCTGTCATTTTTGAGGTGTATAACGACTCGAAAAATTTGAAAAAAGGTGATCCTTTGCGCCCACTAGAATCTATATCGTAATACTCAATATCATTTTTTACTTCAATGTCGGCAAGGTCACCTACAAGGTCATCTGTGTTTTCGACTTTGTCGGATCCGAAATCTACAATTATTTCCACTTCTGGTAAATCGGTTGTTTGGAGATTCAACAAGCATGATTTCATCGTCGGAGTTTCGTGCGGCGATGCAAATATTAGAACTAGCATAATAAATATTTTCTCTGCAGCGATCATTGTGTCTGCGTGAATCAGTTTTGTTATTATTTGTGCCACAACCTTTAAGCGGCGCTTATCCCGGAACAATGCTTTGCACTTTCTTAACACCGTTTTCAATGTATGAGAGGAGCATATGTGAACTATTGTAATTTCTGGTAGTTTGCTGTCATTTCTGTTTAAAAAATTGTTCGCCTAGTTCAAATATACAGAAATTGTCATGTCATTAAAAGCTTTTAGCATAGATGCAATTAGCGCCAAGCGAAAATCGGTCTCTATTTTTTTTTATTGCAACTTTTCGAGTTGTGTATTGCTTTATAGCGTGATTGAAAGTAAATAAGAAATATGTAATTTGTGGTACTGTGTGCGTATCAGAGAGAAATTCAGCAACAGGCACTGGACCATATTCTTTACTTCCCGGAAGAACCAGCGCATAGTAAAGAATACGTTTTTGGGAATCTAGCAATTTCGCGAAGATGGAACCAGTGGCATCTAAGTAACAAAATACATATTTTCTTGTTGCTGATGATGATAGATACAAGATTTGGTTTTCTGTAAAGCCAGGCTCGAAAATTTGTCTTGAATATAACCTGAGACAATCCGCCCTTTCCTCTTTTCTCGATACAACTTCAAGTTTCGACATGTGTACAATCGGATTCGAATCTAGATCGTGATTTGTTTCAATTTCAGAAGATATTTTTTGTAAAATTACACTACTCGGTGCATGATCGCGATTACCGGACTCCAAAATATGAATAGGAACTTGTTGTATCTTGAGCGTTCTAACAACGCTGGGTTTGTTTATCTGTAATTCATGCTTGTACTTTTCTCTCGCTTCACCTCTTATAAACCTGCGATGTATGTCATTTTTATCATGTTTGATCGTTTTATTCCGAAATACTTTAATATTAACATCTTTGAAGGGGAATTTTATTTTTTCTTCGGCTTCGAAAGTGAAAGCAGTGCACATAGAATCTTTACATTGCATCGATGCATAAAAATATCTTTTTTTTCTTTTATCGTCTGCGTAACAACAGGGATAATTAACTTTGAAAACGCAGCAGCTGTACGTCTCAACAGTCTTTACTATCTGTAAGAAAGCGTCTGCCCAGCCGTTACGGAGGGTTTCATCGAATGTCCAATATTTTTGCCAAAAATCTGTTGGTATAATTACACGTTCGTCCTGAATCCATTTAGGATAGTTGTCATGTTCGTCGATTTTATTTGAATGTAAACGTTCTGTCGGGGAATTGACTTCGTCGGGTGGGTTTTTTTTCGAAAGCATCTACAGATATTGGTGCCAAATAGTTTTCATTAAAGTCCGCGTTTTTGTATACAAGATCGACACAAGCGAAACTGTCAATTGATTGGTCGGAGACGCTATTTCTTGAAACTTCTAATTCTGAGACAGTAATCAATTCTTCCGGGTAGATAATGGTCTCACTGGATTCAGAAGAGAAGGGTTTATTATCTTCTCTATGCAAGCTTCCGACAATTCCAGATTCTCCAATCTCGTTACTATTTACATTAGTTACAACGACATCGGAATTGGCATGTGCTCCACCTCGGATTATCCATTTGTATAAGCTAATTTTGTTTCTGCGAATTTTTTGCGGATAGTATTGTAGCATCGGTGAATGTTTTTTCTCAAAGTTCTTTCATCTCGGTGTGGTAATATTTTTTTACATATTTCAGACCATAAGCTACGATGGATATCGCAAGATGTAAATTTCGGATCGTTAACAAAGCTATCAAAATCGCGGTTGGGATACAATTCCGCAAGGATTTTTCCGATTGCTGAAGGATCGCGCGCCATATTCCTTGTTTATCGTTATTTCGTACATAGACTTTTCATCTTACGAACATGCATGCTTTATACTAGACACATTCATTAATATTTCCGAACTTATCAAATTTGCGCCCGTTCGAAAATATATATTCACGATTTATTATAGGATACAGAACTAATTAAAACGATTCAAATAAGGGCATTAGTTGTATTCGTCCTTAGTGGAACGTGCTTCATCTTGAGCAGGAAATAAAAAAGGTGCATTTTGAGTAATTGGATTATATTTTTTCTTAATTATGTTTGATGTATAAAAATTTATCTAAAAAACCTGTTTGAAATAAAATGACTTTCTTCAAAGGAAGTGGTACTGGTGTACTTAATTAAAAACTCATTGTTGAGATTATCGGAGGGAAAGAGAGACGATAGGGTTGAAGAGAAAGATAACTTTCAATATATACAAGTACGCTCTATTAGTTTTGTGTTAACAAAGGAACTTCGTATTGCACACGTCTAGTGGGCAACGGTCACGGACCAACTAACGAAAAATTACCAGTAACGCAAGTAGTGCGCTCCGGCGCCTTAATACTAAGTTTTGCTCACGCATGCGCAGTGAGCCTATTGACGTGCGATAACTTTACTTCTCAACACTCCCGCCGTTTGAGTGCGTCGAGGACCCTATGCCTAAACCGTTACATAGATGCTGAAACTGTCTCTTTGGAAGTGCTTTGGTAAATATATCAGCTAGCTGCTGATCAGTAGGAACATATTCTACCGATATTTCCCCACTCTCCACAGTTTCGCGAACATAGTGATGCTTAATGTCTATATGCTTGGTTCGCTTGTGGAACTCCGGATTTTTTATTAATCGGATTGTACTTTGATTGTCTACTCGCAAAACTGTCGCAGTTACCGGTAGACACCCGAGATCGTTTAACAATTTCCTCAGCCAAATGGCCTCTTTCGCAGCCGCTGCTGCCGCGACGTACTCAGCCTCCGTTGTGCTGAGTGTGACTAGCTTTTGTCGTTGGGACGACCACGTCACAATCCAGTTCGATAGACAAAACGCATACCCCGTGGTAGATCTACGCGTTTCCACGTCACTTGCGAAATCCGAGTCTGAAAACCCCTGTAACTCTGAGTTACTCCCGCCGCTTTTGTACATTACCCCGACTTTCGTTGTTCCGACCAAGTACCGCTGGATTCGTTTCACCGCTTGCCAGTGGCTCTCGTTGTGATTGCTAAGAAATTTACTAGCTGAATTCACCGAATATGCGATATCCGGCCGCGTCACAACCGCAAGAAACATTAACGAGCCCACTGCTTCTCGAAACGGTACTGTACTTGGGTTTTCATCGTCGCGATCGTTTGGAACTAGTCGCGCGTGCGGGTCGGCAGGAACACTTACCGCTTTTGCATCAATCATCTTAAATTTATTAAGGATTTTCTTCACATACGCTTCTTGATGCAAGAACATGGTTTTCTTTACTCGATTTCGTTCTATTTGTACCCCGACAAATAACTTTCCATCCCCGATCGTAATTTCGAACGCGTTTCCCAACGATTTTATTACTGACTCGAGGGCTTTACTTGTTTTTGCTGCGATGAGTCCGTTATCTACAAAAAGCGCCAAAAATACATCTACACCGTCTACCCGTCCTCGAAAGATACACTTGTCGACTTCCGTTTCGCGAAACTGATATTTCTCTAAGAACTCGCGAAACTTTTCGTTCCAGCACCTGGGTGCTTGTTTCAAGCCGTACAACGACTTGTTCAGTTTACACACGAAACCACGTTTTTCTTCTTTCTTGATGCTGAGTCCCTCCGCTATTTCCATGTAGATCTCTTCCTTCAGCTTGCCGTGAAGAAAGGCTGTTCTCACATCGAATTGTGTGAGCTCCAAGTCCTGTTCAGCCACCATGGCCAATAGAACTCTCAACGAGTCGTATCTCACGACTGGCGAGAAGGTTTCCGTGTAGTCGAGTCCCTCTTTTTGTTGAAATCCTCGTGCACAAAGTCTCGCTTTGTACCGGTATACGTCGCCTGACGTGTCTCGTATGACCTTGAACACCCATTACGAATCTACGGGCTTTCGATCCGTTTTCCTTGGTACGATCGACCAAGTCTCGTTCTGCTCGTGCGCGTCGAACTCTTCCTGAATCGCCTCGGCCCAATTTTCTACCTCGGCACTGTTCATCGCCTCCTGAAATGTGTTTGGCGGATTATATTCAGCGAAGTCGATCTCATACCGTATGGGTCGTCGGATGTTTGCAGGGTCCCGCAGTTGTCTGTCATTGTCCGGTTGATTTTGATCTTCTTCTCGCGGACCTTCTGGTTATTCGTTTCTTTCAGGTTCTTCCTGAGCTTCCTGGCGTTCTTCCTCTGGTTGCTGCTCGACGGGTTCTGCCATATCTTCATTTTCGTGCGCTGGAAGGATGTATTCGAATTCTTCCCCTTTTTCTGCCCCAAGTTGCGACTTCTCGTTGAATGTGACGTCTCTCGATACAGAAATTTTCTTATTCTGTGGATTGTACAAACGGTAATTCATCGAGTCGTTCTGATATCCAACTAAGATCAACTTTGTGGCCTTCGGATCTAATTTCTTGCGAAATTATTTGTCGATATGCATCTACGCATCCGATCCGAACACTCGAAAATGAGACACATGTGGTGTTTTTCCAAACCAGATCTCGTATGGCTTTTTCTCTTTACCGGTAGCCAGAACTCGGTTGAGCACGGTCACTGCTGTGCCGACTGTTTCCGCCCATAGCGACAGAGGAAGTTTCTTTGCCGTTATCATCGTGCGCGCACTCTCGATGATCGTTCTGTTGTCGCGCTCGGCTTTCCCGTTCTGCTGGAGAGTGTAAGGTGCCGTGTTTACCAGCTCGATACCACGAGCCTCGAGATAGCTCTTCATTTCACGGTTGCAATATTCTCGACCATTGTCCGTATGTAGCACCTTCATCGGCTTGCCGAATTTGTTGTCGATCAACTTTTCGTATTTCTTGAAAATGTCGAAAACATCAGATTTGTGTTTCATGAAGTAAACATACCGAAATCCTGATGCGTCGTCCTTGAAGGTTATGCAGAATCTTGCACCACCGATCGACTCTGTTGAGGAGGGTCCGCATACGTCCGAATGTATGTATTCTCCCGGTTTTGTGTTTCTTTTTGTCTCGTTCTTTTTGAACGGAAGCCTGTGTGCTTTTCCGAAGGCACACGATTCACAGAAGAAATTGTCAATGTCCGCTAATTTCACACCGCGAATTAGCCCTTTTTGCGTCATTTCGCGCAAAACTTTATTGTTTACGTGTCCCATTCGTTCGTGCCAGACACGCAAGTTGACAGTTGGCACATTTGCTTCTCTCGCAACATTTGGTTTTCTCACTTTAAAAAGCATTCGGTAAATCTGATTGTCTTGTTGCACACCGACACCGAAAACTTCACCGTCACGGTTAATTGTCACTAGTTTTCCTTTGAACAAAACATCGAAACCCTTTTCAGTGCATACGCCAACTGAAAACAAGTTCTTTCGAATCTTCGGAACGTAGAGCACGTTTTCGGCTCGAGCTTCACACCATTTACCGTTCACTAGTCTATCGATGAGCACAGCGCCACTACCGGTAACGTCACACACGCCATTGTCCCCGAGCGATATCGACTCGCCACTGCTTGGTTCGAACTCACTGTACCAGTCCCGTCGGTAATCCCGTCGTGATATGCCTGGACGCACCGCTGTCGGTAATCCAGACATAGCTTGTGTCGACTGCCATGAGTTGTTCTACGGCCTCACTACTCGGCACTGTCTACGATTTCACTTGTCGCTGTTTTTGTTCACTTGTCGAAGCGACGATCACACACTCGCGAGGGTTTTCACCGGCATTGTCTTTGTCCCTTTTCTTTTTCCGGCAATCGCGAGCAAGATATCCTTTCCTTTTACAATAGAAACACTCGACACTCATATTTCTACTTTCGTGGTTTTTCTCACTGTTATTGTTTTGATTCGCGGCGAACTTTTTCTTTTTGTTCCTGCCAAGACTAACAGCGGCTAACGCTCGAGTGACGTCATCGTCACCTTCGAGTCTTCTTTCTTCCTTCAATAATCGTTCTAATAGATTATCAAGAGTTTGTCTTTCTTCGGGTACACTGTCCCATGCTGTCTGGAGAGCGTTGTACTTTACCGGTAGGCTAACAAGAACTTTCGCCATTATGGCCGTTACGAAATCGCGTCTCCCAGATCCTTCAGTTGAGACGCCATGTTTTGTACCCGGGAAACGTGTTGTACAACCGACTCGTTTGATTCCATGCGATGTCCGTGGAACTTTTGTAGCAAAAGCATCTTGTTCGACACTGATTTCTGCTCGTGAATTCTCACCAATTTGTCCCACATTTGCTTCGCTGTGGTGCAGTTGAGCATACAGTCGAGCTGGGAATCCTCTATCGACGAGGAAACTATGCACATGGCCGCCCGTTACGACGTCTTGAATCGCGTTCGCGATAAGCATCGGGCTCATTCGAAATTTCCACGCTTGAAAATTCGAGCCATCAAACTTCTTGATGTTCTTTATCAGAGTTGATTCCACCATTTTCGTTCGATTATTTTCCCGTACGCGTTTACCGGTACACTACAATGGCGACCACGTGTCGACCACAAAGGAAGAAAAAATCGAGATAACCGTTTTCTCTCTATCGTTCTCTGACTTCGATAATGGGGTGTTACGCAGGCTGCTTGCCTGGGCCCATAACCTCTTGAGATTATCGAAGGGAAAGAGAGACGATAGGGTTGAAGAGAAAGATAACTTTCAATATATATAAGTACGCTTTATTAGTTTTGTGTTAACAAAGGAGCTTCTTATTGCACACGTCTAGTGGGCAACGGTCACGGGCAACTAACGAAAAATTACCGGTAACGCAAGTAGTGCGCTTCGGCGCCTTAACACTAAGTTTTGCTTACGTATGCGCAGTGAGCCTATTGACGTGCGATACCATATGATTCTCAACACTCATACTCTTCCGATTAATTGAAATGAAATAAATTAAGGATGATAGTCTTGATACGAGAAATTATTGATTAGCCGGAAATGGTGCTAACTTATCAACGCTGTAGGCAATCCTTTCGATCAACCCTTCCGACAATAACACACTAATGCACACAAAAACATACTTCCTAACAATATGACACGCTCAACACTGATTATAGAATACGAAAATGGTTGTTCCATCAATATAAGCACGAAAGGAAACCACGTTTTTACGAAACGTTCGCACAAGAGAGTTACGTCGCTTTACGATAAGAACGCGCAGCAGGTTACAGATACGGCGGGTACGACGACTTCTTCACGATTGACAGAAACTCTTGTTTCTCTTATGACGCTAACCCCACCATTGAAAACGAACATTGTCTATATTAGGATCTGTCTATACGGTATAGACAGATATGCGGCGTACTTGCACGTGAAAAAAACTCAACGGACGAAATTTTCTCCAGCTCGAGCGTTTTCGTTAAATGCAACAGTCGTTTCTGACGCTCGGGTACAGTTTATAAGCCTAGTACAAACTCTGAAGACTACGTGCAGTAGGTGAACATTAATACATTTATGGTCGGAGGACCGGAAATGTATTAATGTTAAACGCTTACGTTGAAAGACGCGCCCATATATCGATGTACCTCACCGTTAATCGATAAAAACCCAGCCACGAAGTCTTCTCTTAGTTCACTCCGGTGACAACCAGAGGAAACGGGTAAACAAATGACGCTGAAGCTGGAAGACAGACTTAACAGACACGCGCCGCCCGAACCCAGTACATTTTTATCGTGACGGTACGCGCTCGGGTCGCAGCGTAGCGAGGCAGCACATAGGGCCTTCCCCCACCACTTAGCCGCTCGTGAATAAGCCGCATATATCCGTCTGGAGGAAATAATGTTTTTCTTTGCTTAACAACAACCGTCACCGGGATGAATCATGAATCGATCGTTTTGTCCATTCATATAGATTAAGCATGTAAATCGTCAAGTCGCAACTGTCATGCCTGTTGACGGCAGACGACTTTAAACAAAAATTTTGTTCGAGTACGGAGACCCGAATGGCGGATAACTTTTTTTATTCTGAATTAACAAAAGCCGTCACCAGGATGAAACATAGGGGGATCGATTCGGCGAAGTCTATAGAATAAGCACGTAAATAGAAAAAGTCGCTACTGTCATGTGTGTTAGCAGCAGACGGACTTTTTTGAAATTTTTCGTGTGAGTAAAGATGCGCGATTCGCGAATAACAATTTTTTAATGAACTTAACAAAGTCGGCACCGGGATGAATCATAGGTCGATCGATTCGTATCATTACAAACAATAAGCAGCTGAATTTAAAAAGTAGCTGCTGTCATCCAGGTTGGCAGCAGACGACCTTTTGTGCATTTAATCGTGCGGCCAGCACGACTCTTCGGGAAAAACAATTTATTATTGTCAATGAACAAATTCCGTCACCAGGACGAAACATAGGGCGATCAATTCGGCCAAGTATATAGGATAGGCACGTAAATATAAAAAGTCGCTACTGTCATGCGGGTTGGCAGCAGACGACCCTTTTTGAGATTTTTCGTGCGAGTAAGAAGGCGCGATTCGCGAATAACGATTTTGTAATTAACTTAACAAAGTCGGCCCCGGGATAAATCATAAGTCAATCGATTCGTCTCATTATAAACAATATGCAGCTTAATTTAAAAAGTAGCTGCTGTCATGCAGGTTGGCAGCAGACGACCCTTTTTCAGATTTTTCGTGCGAGTAAGGAGGCGCGAGTCGCGAATAACAATTTTTTAATTAACTTAACAAAGTCGGCCCCGGGATAAATCATAGATCAATCGATTCGTCTCATTATAAACAATATGCAGCTGAATATAAAAAGTAGCTGCTGTCATGGAGGTTGGCAGCAGACGACCCTTTTTGAGATTTTTCGTGCGAGTAAGGAGGCGCGATTCGCGAATAACAATTTTTTAATTAAGTTAACAAAGTCGGCTCCGGGATAAATCATAGGTCAATCGATTCGTCTCATTGCAAACGATATGCAGAGGAATTTAAAAAGTAGCTGCTGTCATGGTGGTTGGCAGCAGACGACCCTTTTTGAGATTTTTCGTGCGAGTAAGGAGGCGCGATGCGCGAATAACGATTTTTCAATTAAGTTAACAAAGTCGGCCCCGGGATAAATCATAGGTCAATCGATTCGTCTTATTATGAACGATATGCAGCTGAATTTAAAAAGTAGCTGCTGTCATTCAGGTTGGCAGCAGACGACCTTTTGTCAATTTAATCGTGGGGCCAGCACGACTCTTTTCGAGAATCACAATTTATTTTTGTTAATCAACAAATGCCGTCACCGGGACGAAACATAGGGTGATCGATTTGGCTAAGTAAATAGGATAGGCACGTAAATATACAAAGTCGCTACTGTCATGCAGGTTGGCAGGAGACGACGCTTTTTGAGATTTTTCGTGCGAGTAAGATGGCGCGATTCGCGAATAACAATTTATTAATTAACTTAACAAAGTCGGCCCTGGGATAAAGCATAGGTCAATCGACTCGTCTTATTATAAACAATATGCAGCTGAATTTAAAAAGTAGCTGCTGTCATGCAGGTTGGCAGCAGACGACCTTTTGTGAATTTAATCGTCCGGCCAGCACGACTCTTTTGGAGAATAACAATTTATTTATGTTAATCAACAAATGCCGTCACCGGGACGAAACATAGGGCGATCGATTCGGCCTAGTATATAGGATAGGCACGTAAATATAAAAAGTGGCTACTGTCATGCAGGTTGGCAGCAGACGACCCTTTTTCAGATTTTTCGTGCGAGTAAGGAGGCGCGAGTCGCGAATAACAATTTTTTAATTAACTTAACAAAGTCCGCCCCGGGATAAATCATAGATCAATCGATTCGTCTCATTATAAACAATATGCAGCTGAATATAAAAAGTAGCTGCTGTCATGGAGGTTGGCAGCAGACGACCCTTTTTGAGATTTTTCGTGCGAGTAAGGAGGCGCGATTCGCGAATAACAATTTTTTAATTAAGTTAACAAAGTCGGCTCCGGGATAAATCATAGGTCAATCGATTCGTCTCATTGCAAACGATATGCAGCTGAATTTAAAAAGTAGCTGCTGTCATGGTGGTTGGCAGCAGACGACCCTTTTTGAGATTTTTCGTGCGAGTAAGGAGGCGCGATGCGCGAATAACGATTTTTCAATTAAGTTAACAAAGTCGGCCCCGGGATAAATCATAGGTCAATCGATTCGTCTTATTATGAACGATATGCAGCTGAATTTAAAAAGTAGCTGCTGTCATTCAGGTTGGCAGCAGACGACCTTTTGTCAATTTAATCGTGGGGCCAGCACGACTCTTTTCGAGAATCACAATTTATTTTTGTTAATCAACAAATGCCGTCACCGGGACGAAACATAGGGTGATCGATTTGGCTAAGTAAATAGGATAGGCACGTAAATATACAAAGTCGCTACTGTCATGCAGGTTGGCAGGAGACGACGCTTTTTGAGATTTTTCGTGCGAGTAAGATGGCGCGATTCGCGAATAACAATTTATTAATTAACTTAACAAAGTCGGCCCTGGGATAAAGCATAGGTCAATCGACTCGTCTTATTATAAACAATATGCAGCTGAATTTAAAAAGTAGCTGCTGTCATGCAGGTTGGCAGCAGACGAGCTTTTGTGAATTTAATCGTGCGGCCAGCACGACTCTTTTCGAGAATAACAATTTATTTTTGTTAATCAACAAATGCCGTCACCGGGACGAAAGATAGGGTGATCGATTCGGCCAAGTATATAGGATAGGCACGTAAACATATAAAGTCGCTACTGTCATGCGGGTTGGCAGCAGACGACCCTTTTTGAGATTTTTCGTGCGAGTAAGGAGGCGCGATTCGCGAATAACAATTTTTTAATTAACTTAACAAAGTCGGCCCCGGGATAAATCATAGGTCAATCGATTCGTCTCATTATAAACGATATGCAGCTGAATTTAAAAAGTAGCTGCTGTCATGGTGGTTGGCAGCAGACGACCCTTTTTGAGATTTTTCGTGCGAGTAAGGAGGCGCGCTTCGCGAATAACAATTTTTTAATTAACTTAACAAAGTCGGCCCCGGGATAAATCATAGGTCAATCGATTC
>OX101792.1:38493509-38503509 GCA_944452715.1 Ophion slaviceki | reverse complement strand
TGTTGTTTCTTATTTTTCCGTTCCGTCTGCAACGCGAGTATGACATATCGTGGCTTCTCCAGCTGATTCGAAGTTTTCACAGACCACACGTGCTTGGAGGTGGCAGGCAGCAATGGATATTCATACAGTTCCCATGTTCGGAAACTCATGGAGATTGGTGCGTCTTTGGCGAGAAACTTTAACAGTTGAATTTTTCGCTGATCCGAAACTGTCACATACGGCACGAGCCATTCTATTTTATGCAATACGAGTTTGTAGTCTTCGGGCGCTGTTTGTACAATGGCATTGTCGTCGGTCTTTGATCTCGTGAGAATCAACTCGTGCTTGGCATTTACGACAATTTTCCGATAATCTTCGGCAAACCCGAGGAGCATGCTGAGCGGAATGCACACATCAAAGTTTCCCGATACATCTACAATCTGCTTGGTCTCTTCGACATCGAGCCATCCAGTGTTCTCGAGCATAGAACTCTTGGCCGGTGAGAGAGATGAATATCCCTTAATTACACTCGTAATGCCTACATTCTTATTACGATCGATTTCTATGGCATTCAGCTCATATCGCACTTCCTCAAACAAATGACAAATGGCATTGTTGACGAGACTTGTAGCAGTGGTTGGCGCCCCATCACGCTTGGATAATTTTCCACATATGTGTAGCGAACTCTTGCTTGGCAGGATGGAGAGGTCTTGATGTTGGATGGCAATACGGATTTCATCGCTGTTATTGAAGGTTGAAGATGCATATGGCTGATGAGCGTGAATCTCACAATGGATGATGGATTCATCAAAGACCACGGGTCTCTGAATGTTTACGATTTCTTCTTCCATTTCACGCAATAGATGCACAGAGCACAGACTAAATAATTTTTTACACGCTTTCGCCACGCACTCTGAGACCCAAACTCTTCAAGAGTAGCACGTTTTGAGGTGTTAGCACTTTGGGCGCTGGCCGACGACTGATTGTTTTTATCCATGACCGTTTATTGTTATTGGAAGATCTGTAGAAAACAATGCCCCTCACGACTTTATATGCAGGCGTATGGTGATTACTTCGGCGCGGAAATTTACCAAATCACCGTCTTGATCCACTATGCGAAGCTGTATCGTGTCAATCGTTCGGCTCGTGATTGGCAGATAAATTACGTGGGAGGGAACTTCAATGATCTTATAGCCCGGTGGCACAGATGGAAAAAATTCGTGAATTGTGTGTACTTTTTGTCCGTTAATATAGGCGCCAGCGGTAATGTTGCACTCAACGCGTAGGGCGTTCACTTTGAGAATGGCTACTGGAAGATCGGATTCGTGTCTTTTATTGGCTTCCAATTTGCGTGCGGTGAAGCCTAGTAGATGACCAATAGAATCTTTTGGCTCAAAATTGACATCACGATCACACTCGATCTCACTGCGTAGCGTGTTATTGTTGGGTTTAATGCTGATGTTGATGTTTTTACGCGCGAGCTCTGCTTGTACAAACGTCTCAATATCCTCTATTTCATAACTGCCCGTAGGTATCGTCAGCACTTCATCTCCCACGTAAAGTTTATCGTGGTCAACGTCGATATTGGGAATAGAATTGAAGGTTAACAATTCCACGAGACCGAGGGCATAATTTTTGTGTGGCGAGAGTTCGATGGGGGGAAAGTATTGCGCTTCAAGTATGGACGATGAGCCAGATATGGTCAATGTTAAACTATCATCCATGATGCTGGTAAATTGACAACTGAATTCTCCACGTCATTTCCCTCCTATATATATAGTGTATATTTGTCTTTGTGCTGCAGCTGCCGACAAAGAAACTTGAGGCATAAATGTCCACATTCAATCGTATCATATTCCTGATATCTAGTATAATTATAATGAACGCTACCGACACGGAAATATCTCATGAGCTCGGATGGTGGCGGAAGATTGCCGAAACTATCAAAGTACATGACTTTCGATCCAGTCTTTTTGTATGCGACCCAGTGTGTTCCAGGACCGACATTTTCATCCAAATTTACAATTGCTGCTTCACATTTGAGAGGTCCGCTCGCTGGCAATGTATCGCGCATGTAAACTCCACGAAAATGTGGAATCTTTAGGATTTTTGCATATTTGAGTAGATCGCGGTCGGTGAGGGGTTGGTGTGGTAGCGTTACTTCTAGTTTTTTGGCTTAATATGAAGGCCCAATCCCTGCTTATATGGTTTCAGATGTAGACCTCGACCTAATGCAATTGCTTCAATTGTTCGATTATGACGCTTACTTTCATCCAATTCACGCTTAGCTGTTTGAGCAGCATTTACAGCTTTAACTATACTAGCCGCACCACCCGACAAAGCACCCGCAGCGCTAAGACCCGCAAAAATGGGCACGAGGAAGGGTAATAAACCACCAATTTTATGGGGTACAGGTAGAACGCGAGGTGTGCGCACTTTACCACCTTGCAACTTTACCGCTGCACGTGCACCCTTTAGAGCTGATTTGATAATCTTATGCGGATCATTACTTTCAATCATTGTCTTCTTTGCAGCGCCAATTATCTTTTTCAAACAAACGCCACCCTTGCGGGCCTTCATTCCCATGCCAAATTTTCTCTTTGTCTTCATAATATTTGCCACACCCCAAGCACTGGCTTTTTCACCGATACTAGCGTCTCTCGCGGTAACACGTTGCCTAGCCTGTTCAGCCAACACTTTATCCGCCAAATGTCTCGCCTCAAGATTATCCGGATTTTTCGAATACGCAATATCGTGTTGTTTGCAAGCCGTATCCAATGGATTAATGCCCGGATCACCACGAGCAAGGCGCTTGGCCAACTTTGTGCCTGGTCCACAATACTGATATCCAGGCAAATGTAGTTCAACGGGGAGTTTGTTGATTAGGCGGTTGACCAAACCTTTACCACTCTTTCCATGCACAATCATGTCTAAAGACAATACGCGACTGACGGATAATCCCTATAAGAAGCCTATTTATATGATTTCGCCATTAGTCGTGTGTGAGATGACGTCCAGGAAGCAAACTATCGGAGGCGGACTTCCCGTGATAAATTTCGACGAGTTTGTCGAAGACCGTGGAGGGAAAAAGAAACGCCATGGGAATTTATTGCCGGATAGCATACGTGCACTGTTTTGCGGTCCATCGAATTGTGGGAAAACCAACGCTTTGCTCACTCTCATCATCCATCCGAATGGTTTGAGATTTGAGAATATTTACTTGTATTCCAAATCGCTCAAGCAGCCAAAGTATAAGTTGCTCGAACACCTACTCGAACCTGTGAGTGGAGTTGAATATCATCCATTCGAGGCGCATGAACAAGTGATAGCACCAAGTGATGCACGATCCAACTCTATATTCATCTTTGATGACATAGCATGCGAAAAGCAGGATAATGTTCGGGCCTTCTTTTCCATGGGACGACACGAGATTGTTGACAGTTTTTATCTTTGTCAGACGTATACTCGTATTCCCAAAACTCTCGTGAGGGATAATGCAAATTTCGTGGTGCTTTTCAAGCAGGATGATATGAATCTCAAACACGTGTACAATGACCATGTTAATACGGATATGACTTATACGTGCTTTAAAAACATGTGCGTGAAATGCTGGAATTCTGACAAGTATGCATTTATCACGATTGACAAGGATAGCGATATTAATGATGGTCGATATAGACAAGGTTTTGATTGTTTTCTCACCATTGATAAATGTCTCGTCGCTGGTAGTTGAAGAGACAGTATTGCGCATGCCGTGGTAGTGATAACATGAAGAGCGAACAATTGTTGCGTAAAAAGGATGTATTGCGTGAAATTGCCAAGGCGAGCGATGCAATCAGACGAAAGCATCGAATGATGAAAATTGGGAAAGAAAACGATCAGCAGAGAATGCGAGATGTCTTTAAGCCTATAGTGGGGCCATTGGAGAAATTGGTGTCGTATAAAAACGGTGAGGTGGTGGCGGTGAAGGAGGAAATTAAGGATGAAAAAGTCGGTGATAATGTTGAAGAAGGAGATGTGTTAAATAGTGTGAAAAATCAAAATGCGGCACATGATTCCTTGAAGAGTGAAACACAAGATTCGTTTAAATTGATATATGAGGATGATGATGATGACTCGCAAAATGTCGATGAGCTGATCAACGAATATCTCCTGCTATTACAAACAAATAGAAAGGCAACCTTGGATGTATTATACGGTGTACGAAATCTCGCTAACAACAAATTAATGATTGGCAATTCTCCGATAATTTTCGACTCTCAACACATTCGTGTGGGAGATGCGAGTTATGCGAAAATTGTTGGATTAACGGAGCTGTTGTTTAAAAAAGTGCCTAATGTCGAAACTCTCACACCGGATGATTTGAAAAATTACGAAAAGATTGTAATCTCGACGAATGCACACAAAAAATTTCATAAACCTAGTGAGGCTATACGACGTAACACCTGCCACAAATTTAACACATATATCGCAAATATAGTCGATCATCATGTGGGACAGGGTATGCCAAAGTATAAGATAGCTAGAAAAAACACCCAATCAGACTATATTTATTGGGATAATCCAAACGAGCTAGTGGATCGTCTTCGCTTGCTTCTGGCATCACAAGCAGCTGGAAATTCATCACATGCGAATGAAATTATATCGATTATTGAGGAATTGCGTGAAGCGGAAATCATTTATTAACTCGACATCGGAGAATTTACGCATTCTCATCATGAGTGTCGATGTGTTTGGACGTCATTCAAGTAGGAGTGTACACCACAGTAAGCAAGGTCCTCCAGGTCGACCCGGGATTGGCTTTAGAATTACCACAGATGGTCATTATGACTTGGGACAGAAACGATTGTGTAACATTGCAAATCCGGAAGGAGAAGATGACGCCATCACTCTAAGTGCGTTACAAAAGAAATCTCGAACTATCATTAAGAACATACGCAAAGAAATGAATGAGAGTAGTCAGTTGTTGGTTAATGGACTTGAAGCTACGATACGAGACATTGCGAGGACACTCGAGGCCGATGTCAAAGCTCTACACGATTTGGTGATTCGTAATTCAAACGTCATTGCTGAATTGGACGCACGACTGAGTGGACTGGAAAATGAACGAAAAAAGGGGCGCTCTCGTGCTGGAGCTACATAAGCCTGCTCGACGAAACTATCCGCGTCGACATGTGGACATCCGTGGCTTGGACGAGACCTGGCAAGCCGACCTCGTCGATATGTCATCATACGCTCGTCAAAACTCCAACCACAAATTTCTCCTCACCGTCATCGATACCTTCTCGAAATTCGCCTGGGCCGTGCCAATGCTGAGTAAGAATGGCAAAGATGCAGCAGCAGCAATGAAGTCAATCCTCGTTAAGGGACGCATACCGCAGAACTTACACGTTGATCGGGGAAAAGAATTCTACAATTGTGACTTTAAGGCCGTCATGAAAAAGTACAATATTCACATGTATTCAACATATAGCAACTTGAAGGCATCCATTTGCGAGCGTTTCAATCGTACATTGAAGAACAAGATGTGGATGCAATTTAGTCTTCGTGGTAATTATAAGTGGATCGATATTCTTGATAATCTAATTGCCGAATACAACGATGCTGTACACCGCACCATTAAGATGAAGCCGAGAAATGTCAACGCGGAAAATGAGAAGCAATTGCAGCAGATTTTCAATAAGCCTCCAATGAAAAGATCGCCGAAATTCGCCGTTGGTGATAAAGTGAGAATCAGCAAATTTAAGACTGTTTTCGAAAAGGGTTACACCCCAAACTGGACAACGGAAATATTTACAATCTATCGTGTGAAAAAAACGCATCCCGTGACGTACCACTTGAAGGACCATAAAGATGAACCGATCGCCGGTGGTTTCTATGAACAAGAGCTTCTCAGTGTCAAGCACCCCGATATCTATCTCATTGAAGCGGTATTGAAGAAGCGCGGTAATCGAATGTTTGTAAAGTGGTTAGGTTTCGACAATAGCCACAATAGTTGGATAAGTAAATCCGATTTGTAGTCGATAATAAAGAAAATGGAAAAATATGTATGTTTTATGACTCTTGACCTGCTGATCGTCCCCGCATCCCTCCAAGGCCTCCGACCGACTTCACAGCAGGCTTGCTTCCCCCCTTCTCGCCGTCGCCCTTTTTCGTGGAACGTGAGGAGATGGATAGAGTGAATAAACACATGTGATTATAAAAAGTCCGCTTCTTTATTTACGGAAAATAATAAATCCATTCTTGCACAATATATACAACAAACATAATTTTAACATCGAGTGAACAAAATATATACATAATTTTCATGAGTTTTATACGTCGATATTCACAAAAATGTACACAGTTTTACATGAAGGTTGTAGAAAAAAAATTACAAAACTTTTCACGACGGGATTCTATAATGCCCCCATGGTAGGGTATCAGAGGTCGCAGGTATGATATACCGCTTATCATCATGTGGACTCAGAGCAATTTTCGTCTCGCGAATGGTGTAGACTTGGTGTAACTTCGATCGAATACACGTTTGACTACGCTCCATTTCAATATTTTCCTTCAAGCATTGAGCATAATCATCAAACGTGATTGTCCTAGTCACAACACTGCTCTTGACACCTTTAACTTTTTTCGTGTCCTTCTTACCCTCGACACGTGTCGCATACATTTTCGATCGAAGTCCAATGAACTCGGTCATAATTGCACCATTACATTCGTCTTTCATGAGACCGGGTACCTTTTTGTTAACAAGCGGCATATCATACCTATTGTCCGCTGAATAGTCGCTCGTATCAAATTTTTCAATGTCGCACTTCATGTCTGCATATACATCTTCGCTCTCAATGGCATATATGAGGCTATCTGTATCGGTATACATCACTTTACATTTATTCCGATACAATGGTACCATATACTCGTGATGAAATCCATACAAGCACGTTTTGGATATGTCGAGTATGCACATACCCACATATATCGGCTTGTTGAACTTCACCTCGAGATTGCGCAATTCCACGGCAACGAGGTTTTCCGAAAAAACGCTTCGGCTGTGGAAGTTTGGCTTCGCAATCATTGCCTCCGCGCCATACGTGCCCTCCCATTTTGTCAAAAGCTTTACATCTACATGATTGCGCACATTCTCCATCGTTTTGCCAAACACCGCATTATTCATCAATTTGAATCAATTCTTTTCAAAATCATTTTTGGCCAGCGTTCGAAACTGAGTATTTAACTCGATATATGAACGTAGCCATGGGGATTGTGTGAATTGTAATACCCTATGGATTTTCGTGAGGCGCAGTCCATGACGTAAACATTGTTGTAAATTTCTATAGTGTATGATGTAGCGTTTTTTATCACAGACGGTTGCTAGCAGCTTTTCTTCCCGCTTACCTGGTGGTTTTTCGTGTATTGGGCAAAACGGTAGGTCTTTATGCGCATCATGTAGAGATTGGGGATATTCTAAGTCGACCTCAAGGATGTAGCCTGTAGGTGAATCTAGCGCGATGGATAGTGGATCAAAGTTGGATACGTCGTTGACCCAACGAAAATCTGCATATGGCAAGGGTTGGCACATTGCCCATCCATACAAATTGTTGACGTCAAAATACATCAAGTATGATGATGCTTTCGATGGATCAAACGACTCCATGTACTTGTTATTAGCACGTGCATAACGGTTTGAGCATTGACTAAGACCACCGCGTATACCCCGCTCAACAAATAAAACCATATCGATGTCCGTTAGTAATTCAAACTTGACATTCGAGTGTTTTAGCATTGCATCCCAGGTATACCCCGGCAATGTGTAGTAATACGCGGGATCTAGGCCATAGCTTTCAATGCACGTATTCCGAAAGTTTTCGAAAATATCGGCTAATAGTAAGACATCTGTCTTCAAGTACAAATCGCTATAATCACCCAGCGTTCGAATGGAGAACCGCTCCCAAACGTTCTCCGCATGTGCGTACTCGCTCTCGGATACTGTAGCATCTGTCAGGGAACTATAAAATGCGTCACGTGGTGGTAAGCAAGTGTCGTCCAACCTGCTCACGTTGTCAATATACTCATAAGGGAAGACCCCTTTTCGCGTCAGCAAATTGAAATTGTCCGTTGATAGAGTTGAAAATTGCATGCGTAAAATTTTGAGTTTGTCCTCGGTCAAAAATGAGGCCAATTTGTCGAGACTGGTATTGAGGAATTTGTATGAATCGATGAAGCGCAATTGGATTTTCTGTTTAGAATCGTCTGTGATTTGAATGTGCTTCGTGAAGGAGATGTATTTCTCTTTTGTGATTGGAAGCACATCGGTCTTTCCTTCGAACGCTGTGGCTACTTCCTTGATGATAAAATGTGCATCGTAACCCGATAAATTGTGAAAAACTACTGGAATGAAGAAAGACTGTTTGTAGTTTAAATTGCAATTAGAATGGGCAGGGCCTCTATAGCGTCCAGTCAGATGGCAATGATCTCGAACGCGTATATCGTATTGCGCGAATGGTTTCCTGCATATATGACATTGGGTCGCTTTGCGAAAACTTGTCCACTCGCTTGGTGTCAGATAAATCATTGGGACATTGTCGCAGAAAATTTCTTTTATGCGCAATGCTAGATTTTTCAGTTCTTCGACAAACTATGAGACACAATCAGCACTGCGACGCGAGTGATATGAGGACAATGAATCGTCATACGAACAACGCACGTAATATCCAATACTAAACACTTCATGGTGTTGATACATATCTTTCGCTTGAGTCTTCTCATCGGTCTTTGCCAGCACACACTCCAAATCAGCATACACGATGAAAGGATGTCGCTCTTTCCGGCTAAAGTTGGTGAACTGGAGCCACTTGTTGGTGTCATTCGGTAGTCGGATCGCGCAGTCGTTTATTGCTCCACAATCGACCTCGTGCGATTGCAATTTATCCTCGGATCCGAAGTGATGCAAACACCTGCAAACAAAAAAAAAGATTGTTTTTGTTTAATTCTTATATTATGGTATGTTAATATATTAATTAATATATTATGGTATGTAGTTACCATAATATATATATTATGGTAACTACATACCGATCACAGATATATTTTTTATGTCCCTTTTTGCTCAGTTGCTTCGTCACGAGTCTCGACAGATTCTTGATCCATACGAAGTGCCCCACATTGTTGTCCTCAGTATCTTGCATGTACAGCAAATTGATGTGCTTTTCCTTCTTATTTTGAGTCACGCGTATTGGAACGATGTCCTTTTTGGCGGCGGTGGTGGTGGTGTACACGTTGATGGATAAATTGTTTTGCAGCTCAAATTTTTTTATTTGGTGTATGGTTACCGGGAATTGAATGTCCTGTAGATTCAGTACGTTTGAGTAATGTGGGTATGATGGCGGACGGTCACTGTGTCGTTCGGCTGGGTATAGAGCAGCGACAACTGCCCACGCGAAACATGCGTTATCGTTGGATTTGACGTTGATCACAGCTCTCTTCATCATTATTTCCCGCGGTAGTGATATAGTGCACCCGGCACGCATCGGGTTATACTTATTCACATTTATCGTGAGGTTAAGTATTTTCCGTAGAGCCCAGCCACTATCTCGTTCTTGAAATTCGTCGAGTAAGGTTAAAATGGGCTCCATAACGCGTTGCTGGTACCACTCATTCAAATCGCTTGTGTTAAAGAGTTCACAGTTTCGCGTGTTGACACTTTTATTAGCATGTTTGTCTCCACTCGCGAATTCGCCATTAAACACTGTATTAACTTTGATACTGTTGTGTTTGCAGATAGTATTTTGCACATGTTGAAGCACTAGGTCGCGAGCATCGTTGAGAAATTGCCGTGGTTCGATGTGGTTGCGATTGATTACGGAACCGGTCAATATTCGATTATTGAAGGATGTGTCAATCTCTCGCCAGATTAGCCCATGATGACCGTGTCCTGCACCCGTGTGTATAAAATGATTACGCACAGAATTCCTCAACCCTTCTAGCCGCGCTATTTGGGCTATCAATGACTGTTGAAGTCCAATTGATA
>OX101792.1:38408509-38488509 GCA_944452715.1 Ophion slaviceki | reverse complement strand
TCATGCAGGTTGGCAACAGACGACCCTTTTTGAGATTTTTCGTGCGAGTAAGGAGGCGCGATTCGCGAATAACAATTTTTTAATTAACTTAACAAAGCCGGCCCCGGGATAAATCATAGGTCATTCGATTCGTCTCATCATAAAGAATATGCAGCTGAATTTAAAAACTAGCTGCTGTCATGCAGGTTGGCAGCAGACGACCCTTTTTGAGATTTTTCGTGCGAGTAAGGAGGCGCGATTCGCGAATAACAATTTTTTAATTAACCTAACAATGTCGGCCCCGGGATAAATCATAGGTCATTCGATTCGTCTCATTATAAAGAATGTGCAGCTGAATTTAAAAACTAGCTGCTGTCATGCAGGTTGGCAGCAGACGACCCTTTTGCAGATTTTTCGTGCGAGTACGGAGGCGTGATTCGCGAATAACAATTTTTGAATTAACTTAACAAAGTCGGCCCCGGGATAAATCATAGGTCAATCGATTCGTCTTATTATAAACAATATGCAGATTAATTAAAATAGTAGCTGCTGTCATGCAGGTTGGCAGCAGACGACCCTTTTGGAGATTTTTCGTGCGAGTAAATCGCGCGATTCGCGAATAACAATTTTTAATTAACTTAGCAAAGTCGGCCCCGGGATAAATCATAGGTCAATCGATTCATCTCATTATAAACAATATGCAGCTGAATTTAAAAAGTAGCTGCTGTCATGCAGGTTGGCAGCAGACCACCTGTCGTGAATTTAATCGTGCGGCCAGCACGACTCTTTTCGCGAATAACAATTTATTTTTGTTAATCAACGAATCCCGTCACCGAGACGAAACATAGGGCGATCGATTCGGCCAAGTATATAGGATAGGCACGTAAATATAAAAAGTCGCTACTGTCATTCGGGTTGGCAGCAGACGACCCTTTTTGAGATTTTTCGTGCGAGTAAGGAGGCGCGATTCGCGAATAACAATTTTTTGAATAACTTAACAAAGTTGGCCCCGGGATAAGTCAATCGATTGGTCTTATTATAAACAATATGCAGCTGAATTTCAAAAGTCGCTGCTGTCATGCAGGTTGGTAGCAGACGACCCTTTTTGAGATTTTTCGTGCGAGTAAGTAGGCGTGATTGGTGAATAAGAATTTTTTAATTAACTTAACAAAGTCGGCCCCGGGATAAATCATAGATCAATCGATTCGTCTCATTATAAACAATATGCAGCTGATCTTAAAAAGTAGCTGCTGTCATGCAGGTTGGCAGCAGACGACCCTATTTGAGATTTTGCGTGCGAGTAAGGAGACGCGATTCGCGAATAATAATTTTTTAATTAACTTAACAAAGTCGGCTCCGGGATAAATCATAGGTCAATCGATTCGTCTCATTATAAACAATACGCAGCTGAATTTATAAAGTAGCTGCTGTCATGCAGGTTGGCAGCAGATGACCTTTCGTGAATTTAATCGTGCGGCCATCACGACTCTTTTCGCGAATAACAATTTATTTTTGTTAATCAACAAATGCCGTCACCGGGACAAAATATAGGGCGATGGATTCGGCCAAGTATATAGGATAGGAACGTAAATATAAAAAGTCGCTACTGTCATGCGGGTTGGCAGCAGACGACCCTTTTTTAGATTTTTCGTGCGAGCAAGGAGGCGCGATTCGCGAATAAGAATTTTTTAATTAACTTAACTAAGTCGGCCCCGGGATAAATCTTAGGTCGATCGATTCGTCTTATTATAAACAATATGAAGCTGAATTTAAAAAGTCGCTGCTGTCATGCAGGTTGGTAGCAGACGACCCTTTTTGAGATTTTTCGTGCGAGTATGTAGGCGCGATTCGCGAATAAGAATTTTTGAATTAACTTAACAAACTCGGCCCCGGGATAAATCATAGATCAATAGATTCGTCTCATTATACACAATATGCAGCTGAATTTTAAAAGTAGCTGCTGTCATGCAGGTTGGCAGCAGACGACCCTTTTTGAGATTTTGCGTGCAAGTAAGGAGACGCGATTCGCGAATAACAATTTTTTAATTAACGTAACAAAGTCGGCTCCGGGATAAATCATAGGTCAATCGATTCGTCTCATTATAAACAATATGCAGCTGAATTTATAAAGTAGCTGCTGTCATGCAGGTTGGCAGCAGACGACCTTTCGTGAATTTAATCCTGCGGCCAGCACGACTCTTTTCGCGAATAACAATTTATTTTTGTTAATCAACAAATGCCGTCACCGGGACGAAATATAGGGCGATGGATTCGGCCAAGTATATAGGGTAGGAACGTAAATATATAAAGTCGTTACTGTCATGCGGGTTGGCAGCAGACGACCGTTTTTTAGATTTTTCGTGCGAGTAAGGAGGCGCAATTCGCGAATAAGAATTTTTTAATTAACTTAACTAAGTCGGCCCCGGGATAAATCATAGGTCAATCGATTTGTCTCATTATAAACAATATGGAGCTGAATTTAAAAAGTAGCTGCTGTCATGCAGGTTGGCAGCAGACGACCCTTTTAGAGATTTTTCGTGCGAGTAAGGAGGCGCGATTCGCGAATAACAATTTTTTAATTAACTTAACAAAGTCGGCCCCGGGATAAATCATAGGCCAATCGATTCGTCTTAATATAAACGATATGCAGCTTAATTTAAAAAGTAGCTGCTGTCATGCAGGTTGGCAGCAGACGACCTTTCGTGAATTTAATCGTGCGGCCAGCACGACTCTTTTCGCGAATAACAATTTATTTTTGTTAATCAACGAATGCCGTCACCGGGACGAAACATAGGGCGATCGATTCGGCCAAGCATATAGGATAGGCACGTAAATATACAAAGTCGCTACTGTCATGCGGGTTGGCAGCAGACGAACCTTTTTGAGATTTTTCGTGCGAGTAAGGAGGCGCGATCCGCGAATAACAATTTTTTAATTAACTTAACAAAGTTGGCCCCGGGATAAATCATAGACCAATCGATTTGTCTCATTATAAACAATATGGAGCTGAACTTAAAAAGTAGCTGCTGTCATGCAGGTTGGCAGCAGACGACCCTTTTTGAGATTTTTCGTGCGAGTAAGAAGGCTCGATTCGCGAATTACTCTTTTTGAATTAACAAAGTCGGCCCCGGGATAAATCATAGGTCAATCGATTCATCTCATTATAAACAACATGCAGCTGAATTTATAAAGTAGCTGCTGTCATGCAGGTTGGGAGCAGACGACCTTTCGTGAATTTAATCGCGCGGCCAGCACGACTCTTTTCGCGAATAACAATTTATTTTTGTTAATCAACAAATGCCGTCACTGGGGCGAAATATAGGGCGATGGATTCGGCCAAGTATATAGGATAGGAACGTAAATATATAAAGTCGCTACTGTCATGCGGGTTGGCAGCAGACGACCCTTTTTTAGATTTTTCGTGCGAGTAAGGAGGCGCGATTCGCAAATAACAATTTTTTAATTAACTTAACAAAGTCGGCCCCGGGATTAATCATAGATCAATCGAATTGTCTCATTATAAACAATATGCAGCTGAATGTCAAAAGTAGCTGCTGTCATGCAGGTTGGCAGCAAACGACTTTTTTTGAGATTTTTCGTGCGAGTAAGGAGACGCGATTCGCGAATAACAATTTTTTAATTAACTCAACAAAGCCGGCTCCGGGATAAATCATAGGTCAATCGATTCGTCTCATTATAAACAATATGCAGCTAAATTTAAAAAGTAGCTGCTGTCATGCAGGTTAGCAGCAGACGACCTTTCGTGAATTTAATCGTGCGGCCAGCACGACTCTTTTCGCGAATAACAATTTATTTTTGTTAATCAACGAATGCCGTCACCGAGACGAAACATAGGGCGATCGATTCGGCCAAGTATATAGGATAGGCACGTAAATATAAAAAGTCGCTACTGTCATGCGGGTTGGCAGCAGACGACCCTTTTTGAGATTTTTCGTGCGAGTAAGGAGGCGCGATTCGCGAATAACAATTTTTTAATTAACTTAACAAAGTCGGCCCCGGGATAAATCATAGGCCAATCGATTCGTCTCATTATAAACAATATGCAGCTTAATTTAAAGTGTAGCTGCTGTCATGCAGGTTGGCAGCAGACGACCCTTTTTCAGATTTTTCGTGCGAGTAAGGAGGCGCGATTCGCGAATAACAATTTTTTAATTAACCTAACAAAGTCGGCCCCGGGATAAATCATAGATCAATCGAATCGTCTCATTATAAACAATATGCAGCTGAATGTCAAAAGTAGCTGCTGTCATGCAGGTTGGCAGCAGACGACTTTTTTTGAGATTTTTCGTGCGAGTAAGGAGGCGCGATTCGCGAATAACAATTTTTTAATTAACTTAACAAAGCCGGCTCCGGGATAAATCATAGGTCAATCGATTCGTCTCATTATAAACAAAATGCAGCTAAATTTAAAAAGTAGCTGCTGTCATGCAGGTTGGCAGCAGACGACCCTATTTGAGATTTTGCGTGCGAGTAAGGAGACGCGATTCGCGAATAATAATTTTTTAATTAACTTAACAAAGTCGGCTCCGGGATAAATCATAGGTCAATCGATTCGTCTGATTATAAACAATACGCAGCTGAATTTATAAAGTAGCTGCTGTCATGCAGGTTGGCAGCAGATGACCTTTCGTGAATTTAATCGTGCGGCCATCACGACTCTTTTCGCGAATAACAATTTATTTTTGTTAATCAACAAATGCCGTCACCGGGACAAAATATAGGGCGATGGATTCGGCCAAGTATATAGGATAGGAACGTAAATATAAAAAGTCGCTACTGTCATGCGGGTTGGCAGCAGACGACCCTTTTTTAGATTTTTCGTGCGAGCAAGGAGGCGCGATTCGCGAATAAGAATTTTTTAATTAACTTAACTAAGTCGGCCCCGGGATAAATCTTAGGTCGATCGATTCGTCTTATTATAAACAATATGAAGCTGAATTTAAAAAGTCGCTGCTGTCATGCAGGTTGGTAGCAGACGACCCTTTTTGAGATTTTTCGTGCGAGTATGTAGGCGCGATTCGCGAATAAGAATTTTTGAATTAACTTAACAAACTCGGCCCCGGGATAAATCATAGATCAATAGATTCGTCTCATTATACACAATATGCAGCTGAATTTTAAAAGTAGCTGCTGTCATGCAGGTTGGCAGCAGACGACCCTTTTTGAGATTTTGCGTGCAAGTAAGGAGACGCGATTCGCGAATAACAATTTTTTAATTAACGTAACAAAGTCGGCTCCGGGATAAATCATAGGTCAATCGATTCGTCTCATTATAAACAATATGCAGCTGAATTTATAAAGTAGCTGCTGTCATGCAGGTTGGCAGCAGACGACCTTTCGTGAATTTAATCCTGCGGCCAGCACGACTCTTTTCGCGAATAACAATTTATTTTTGTTAATCAACAAATGCCGTCACCGGGACGAAATATAGGGCGATGGATTCGGCCAAGTATATAGGGTAGGAACGTAAATATATAAAGTCGTTACTGTCATGCGGGTTGGCAGCAGACGACCGTTTTTTAGATTTTTCGTGCGAGTAAGGAGGCGCAATTCGCGAATAAGAATTTTTTAATTAACTTAACTAAGTCGGCCCCGGGATAAATCATAGGTCAATCGATTTGTCTCATTATAAACAATATGGAGCTGAATTTAAAAAGTAGCTGCTGTCATGCAGGTTGGCAGCAGACGACCCTTTTAGAGATTTTTCGTGCGAGTAAGGAGGCGCGATTCGCGAATAACAATTTTTTAATTAACTTAACAAAGTCGGCCCCGGGATAAATCATAGGCCAATCGATTCGTCTTAATATAAACGATATGCAGCTTAATTTAAAAAGTAGCTGCTGTCATGCAGGTTGGCAGCAGACGACCTTTCGTGAATTTAATCGTGCGGCCAGCACGACTCTTTTCGCGAATAACAATTTATTTTTGTTAATCAACGAATGCCGTCACCGGGACGAAACATAGGGCGATCGATTCGGCCAAGCATATAGGATAGGCACGTAAATATACAAAGTCGCTACTGTCATGCGGGTTGGCAGCAGACGAACCTTTTTGAGATTTTTCGTGCGAGTAAGGAGGCGCGATCCGCGAATAACAATTTTTTAATTAACTTAACAAAGTTGGCCCCGGGATAAATCATAGACCAATCGATTTGTCTCATTATAAACAATATGGAGCTGAACTTAAAAAGTAGCTGCTGTCATGCAGGTTGGCAGCAGACGACCCTTTTTGAGATTTTTCGTGCGAGTAAGAAGGCTCGATTCGCGAATTACTCTTTTTGAATTAACAAAGTCGGCCCCGGGATAAATCATAGGTCAATCGATTCATCTCATTATAAACAACATGCAGCTGAATTTATAAAGTAGCTGCTGTCATGCAGGTTGGGAGCAGACGACCTTTCGTGAATTTAATCGCGCGGCCAGCACGACTCTTTTCGCGAATAACAATTTATTTTTGTTAATCAACAAATGCCGTCACTGGGGCGAAATATAGGGCGATGGATTCGGCCAAGTATATAGGATAGGAACGTAAATATATAAAGTCGCTACTGTCATGCGGGTTGGCAGCAGACGACCCTTTTTTAGATTTTTCGTGCGAGTAAGGAGGCGCGATTCGCAAATAACAATTTTTTAATTAACTTAACAAAGTCGGCCCCGGGATTAATCATAGATCAATCGAATTGTCTCATTATAAACAATATGCAGCTGAATGTCAAAAGTAGCTGCTGTCATGCAGGTTGGCAGCAAACGACTTTTTTTGAGATTTTTCGTGCGAGTAAGGAGACGCGATTCGCGAATAACAATTTTTTAATTAACTCAACAAAGCCGGCTCCGGGATAAATCATAGGTCAATCGATTCGTCTCATTATAAACAATATGCAGCTAAATTTAAAAAGTAGCTGCTGTCATGCAGGTTAGCAGCAGACGACCTTTCGTGAATTTAATCGTGCGGCCAGCACGACTCTTTTCGCGAATAACAATTTATTTTTGTTAATCAACGAATGCCGTCACCGAGACGAAACATAGGGCGATCGATTCGGCCAAGTATATAGGATAGGCACGTAAATATAAAAAGTCGCTACTGTCATGCGGGTTGGCAGCAGACGACCCTTTTTGAGATTTTTCGTGCGAGTAAGGAGGCGCGATTCGCGAATAACAATTTTTTAATTAACTTAACAAAGTCGGCCCCGGGATAAATCATAGGCCAATCGATTCGTCTCATTATAAACAATATGCAGCTTAATTTAAAGTGTAGCTGCTGTCATGCAGGTTGGCAGCAGACGACCCTTTTTCAGATTTTTCGTGCGAGTAAGGAGGCGCGATTCGCGAATAACAATTTTTTAATTAACCTAACAAAGTCGGCCCCGGGATAAATCATAGATCAATCGAATCGTCTCATTATAAACAATATGCAGCTGAATGTCAAAAGTAGCTGCTGTCATGCAGGTTGGCAGCAGACGACTTTTTTTGAGATTTTTCGTGCGAGTAAGGAGGCGCGATTCGCGAATAACAATTTTTTAATTAACTTAACAAAGCCGGCTCCGGGATAAATCATAGGTCAATCGATTCGTCTCATTATAAACAAAATGCAGCTAAATTTAAAAAGTAGCTGCTGTCATGCAGGTTGGCAGCAGACGACCTTTCGTGAATTTAATCGTGCGGCCAGCACGACTCTTTTCGCGAATAACAATTTATTTTTGTTAATCAACGAATGCCGTCACCGAGACGAAACATAGGGCGATCGATTCGGCCAAGTATATAGGATAGGCACGTAAATATAAAAAGTCGCTACTGTCATGCGGGTTGGCAGCACACGACCCTTTTTGAGATTTTTCGTGCGAGTAAGGAGGCGCGAATCGTGAATAACAATTTTTTATTAACTTAACAAAGTCGGTCCCGGGATCAACGATAGGTCAATTGATTCGTCTCACTACAAACAATATGCAGCTTAATTTAAAAAGTAGCTGCTGTCATGCAGGTTGGCAGCAGACGACCCTTTTTCAGATTTTTCGTGCGAGTAAGGAGGCGCGATTTGCGAATAACAATTTTTTAATTAACTTAACAAAGTCGGCCCCGGGATAAATCATAGCTCAATCGATTCGTCTCATTATAAACAATATGCAGCTGAATTTAAAAAGTAGCTGCTGTCATGCACGTTGTCAGCTGACGAACTTTTGAGAATTTAATCGTGCGGCCAGCACGACTCTTTTCGAGAATATCAATTTATTTTTGTTAATCAACATATGCCGTCACTGGGACGAAACATAGGGCGATCGATTCGGCCAAGTATATAGGATAGGCACGTAAATATAGAAAGTCGCTACTGTCATGCGGGTTGGCAGCAGACGACCCTTTTTCAGATTTTTCGTGCGAGTAAGGAGGCGCGATTCGCGAATAACAATTTATTAATTAACTTAACAAAGTCGGGCCCGGGATAAATCATAGGTCAATCGATTCGTCTCATTATAAACAATATGCAGCTTGATTTAAAAAGTAGCTGCTGTCATGCAGGTCGGCAGCAGACGACCCTTTTTCAGATTTTTCGTGCGAGTAAGGAGGCGCGATTCGCGAATAACAATTTTTTAATTAACTTAACAAAGTCGACCCGGGATAAGTCATAGATCGATCGATTCGTCTCAGTATAAACAGTATGCAGCTGAATTTAAAAAGTAGCTGCTGTCATGCAGGTTGGCAACAGACGACCCTTTTTGAGATTTTTCGTGCGAGTAAGGAGGCGCGATTCGCGAATAACAATTTTTAAATTAACTTAACAAAGTCGGCCCCGGGATAAATCATAGGTCATTCGATTCGTCTTATTATAAAGAATATGCAGCTGAATTAAAAAACTAGCTGCTGTCATGCAGGTTGGCAGCAGACGACCCTTTTTGAGATTTTTCGTGCGAGTAAGGAGGCGCGATTCGCGAATAACAATTTTTCAATTAACCTAACAAAGTCGGCCCCGGGATAAATCATAGGTCATTCGATTCGTCTCATTATAAAGAATGTGCAGCTGAATTTAAAAACTAGCTGCTGTCATGCAGGTTGGCAGCAGACGACCCTTTTGCAGATTTTTCGTGCGAGTACGGAGGCGCGATTCGCGAATAACAATTTTTTGATTAACTTAACAAAGTCGGCCCCGGGATAAATCATAGGTTAATCGATTCGTCTCATTATGAACAATATGCACCTGAATTTAAAAAGTAGCTGCTGTCATGCAGGTTGGCAGCAGACGACCCTTTTTGAGATTTTTCGTGCGACTAATGAGGCGCGATTCGCGAATAACAATTTTTTTAATTAACTTAACAAAGTCGGCCCCCGGATAAATCATAGCTCAATCGATTCGTTTCAGTATAAACAATATGGAGCTGAATTTAAAAAGTAGCTACTGTCACGCAGGTTGGCAGCAGACGACCTTTTGGGAATTTAATCGTGCGGCCAGCACGACTCATTTCGACAATAACAATTTATTTTTGTTAATCAACAAATGCCGTCACCGGGACGAAACATAGGGCGATCGATTCGGCCAAGTATATAGGCTAGGCACGGAAATATAAAAAGTAGCTGTTGTCATGCAGGTTGGCAGCAGACGACCCTTTTTCAGATTTTTCGTGCGAGTAAGGAGGCGCGATTCGCGAATAACAATTTTTTAATTAACGTAAGAAAGTCGGTCCCGGGATAAATCATAGGTCATTCGATTCGTCTCATTATAAACAATATGCAGCTGAATTTAAAAAGTAGCTGCTGTCATGCACGTTGTCAGCTGACGAACTTTTGAGAATTTAATCGTGCGGCCAGCACGACTCTTTTCGAGAATATCAATTTATTTTTGTTAATCAACATATGCCGTCACTGGGACGAAACATAGGGCGATCGATTCGGCCAAGTATATAGGATAGGCACGTAAATATAGAAAGTCGCTACTGTCATGCGGGTTGGCAGCAGACGACCCTTTTTCAGATTTTTCGTGCGAGTAAGGAGGCGCGATTCGCGAATAACAATTTATTAATTAACTTAACAAAGTCGGGCCCGGGATAAATCATAGGTCAATCGATTCGTCTCATTATAAACAATATGCAGCTTGATTTAAAAAGTAGCTGCTGTCATGCAGGTCGGCAGCAGACGACCCTTTTTCAGATTTTTCGTGCGAGTAAGGAGGCGCGATTCGCGAATAACAATTTTTTAATTAACTTAACAAAGTCGACCCGGGATAAGTCATAGATCGATCGATTCGTCTCAGTATAAACAGTATGCAGCTGAATTTAAAAAGTAGCTGCTGTCATGCAGGTTGGCAACAGACGACCCTTTTTGAGATTTTTCGTGCGAGTAAGGAGGCGCGATTCGCGAATAACAATTTTTAAATTAACTTAACAAAGTCGGCCCCGGGATAAATCATAGGTCATTCGATTCGTCTTATTATAAAGAATATGCAGCTGAATTTAAAAACTAGCTGCTGTCATGCAGGTTGGCAGCAGACGACCCTTTTTGAGATTTTTCGTGCGAGTAAGGAGGCGCGATTCGCGAATAACAATTTTTCAATTAACCTAACAAAGTCGGCCCCGGGATAAATCATAGGTCATTCGATTCTTCTCATTATAAAGAATGTGCAGCTGAATTTAAAAACTAGCTGCTGTCATGCAAGTTGGCAGCAGACGACCCTTTTGCAGATTTTTCGTGCGAGTACGGAGGCGCGATTCGCGAATAACAATGTTTTGATTAACTTAACAAAGTCGGCCCCGGGATAAATCATAGGTTAATCGATTCGTCTCATTATGAACAATATGCACCTGAATTTAAAAAGTAGCTGCTGTCATGCAGGTTGGCAGCAGACGACCCTTTTTGAGATTTTTCGTGCGACTAATGAGGCGCGATTCGCGAATAACAATTTTTTTAATTAACTTAACAAAGTCGGCGCCCGGATAAATCATAGCTCAATCGATTCGTTTCAGTATAAACAATATGGAGCTGAATTTAAAAAGTAGCTACTGTCACGCAGGTTGGCAGCAGACGACCTGTTGGGAATTTAATCGTGCGGCCAGCACGACTCATTTCGACAATAACAATTTATTTTTGTTAATCAACAAATGCCGTCACCGGGACGAAACATAGGGCGATCGATTCGGCCAAGTATATAGGCTAGGCACGGAAATATAAAAAGTAGCTGTTGTCATGCAGGTTGGCAGCAGACGACCCTTTTTCAGATTTTTCGTGCGAGTAAGGAGGCGCGATTCGCGAATAACAATTTTTTAATTAACGTAAGAAAGTCGGTCCCGGGATAAATCATAGGTCATTCGATTCGTCTCATTATAAAGAATATGCAGCTGAATTTAAAAACTAGCTGCTGTCATGCAGGTTGGCAGCAGACGACCCTTTTTGAGATTTTTCGTGCGAGTGAGGAGGCGCGATTCGCGAATAACAATTTTTTAATTAACCTAACAAAGTCGGCCCCGGGATAAATCATAGGTCATTCGATTCGTCTCATTATAAAGAATGTGCAGCTGAATTTAAAAACTAGCTGCTGTCATGCAGGTTGGCAGCAGACGACCCTTTTGCAGATTTTTCGTGCGAGTACGGAGGCGTGATTCGCGAATAACAATTTTTTAATTAACTTAACAAAGTCGGCCCCGGGATAAATCATAGGTCAATCGATTCGTCTTATTATAAACAATATGCAGATTAATTAAAATAGTAGCTGCTGTCATGCAGGTTGGCAGCAGACGACCCTTTTGGAGATTTTTCGTGCGAGTAAATCGCGCGATTCGCGAATAACAATTTTTAATTAACTTAGCAAAGTCGGCCCCGGGATAAATCATAGGTCAATCGATTCATCTCATTATAAACAATATGCAGCTGAATTTAAAAAGTAGCTGCTGTCATGCAGGTTGGCAGCAGACCACCTGTCGTGAATTTAATCGTGCGGCCAGCACGACTCTTTTCGCGAATAACAATTTATTTTTGTTAATCAACGAATCCCGTCACCGAGACGAAACATAGGGCGATCGATTCGGCCAAGTATATAGGATAGGCACGTAAATATAAAAAGTCGCTACTGTCATGCGGGTTGGCAGCAGACGACCCTTTTTGAGATTTTTCGTGCGAGTAAGGAGGCGCGATTCGCGAATAACAATTTTTTGAATAACTTAACAAAGTTGGCCCCGGGATAAATCAATCGATCGTCAATCGATCAATCAATTGAGATTTTTCGTGCGACTAAGGAGGCGCGATTCGCGAATAACAATTTTTTGAATAACTTAACAAAGTTGGCCCCGGGATAAGTCAATCGATTGGTCTTATTATAAACAATATGCAGCTGAATTTCAAAAGTCGCTGCTGTCATGCAGGTTGGTAGCAGACGACCCTTTTTGAGATTTTTCGTGCGAGTAAGTAGGCGTGATTGGTGAATAAGAATTTTTTAATTAACTTAACAAAGTCGGCCCCGGGATAAATCATAGATCAATCGATTCATCTCATTATAAACAATATGCAGCTGATCTTAAAAAGTAGCTGCTGTCATGCAGGTTGGCAGCAGACGACCCGAGTCGAAATTTTTAGCCTCCTCTGAACCCTCGCAGGACCCATTTCTTTTGTAATACATAAGCCGCCAGCCTCCGTTGAACCTACGAAACCTCATTTGTCGAGTTCAGTGCCATGAAGAGACCTCCTCTTGGCCCAGGGTAGCCTCTGCTAGACCTCCCAAACCTTCTCTCGACCCCCAGTTTCAGTGAAACGTGCAGAGCACAGGCCTCCTTAACCTGCTTTCAATCTCAAACTGTTGCCTCGACCCCACCTAACCTGCTTTCGGCCCAAATTCGATATCTCCTCCATCATCATTCCATTGTGACCTGATCGGTAACCCGTTCGATGACGAAAATAATACGAAATTAATAAAAATACATCGTCCCCTTATCAAATTAATAGTCCAATATTAATATGCGAAAACAATCAAATTTGCTCAATATCGATTTATTATTATTTTATAGGCAATTGATAAAAGAATGCTTGTGTATACAGTCTTATTCCAATTCTATCGGATTAATAGGCATTTTCCTGTGAGAAAAAATCTCACAGGAAAATTCTTTAAAAAGTGCCAGTCTATCCAGTATAAGCTTACGCGACGTTTTTCGTTCTTGACATTTCTTCTTAAGCCCTCTAGTTCTTGAGTTACATTGCATTATCTAGAATTAGTCTTTTTAGCAAAAAATGAAATAACATTGCGAAAAAAATCGTACAAAACTTTATAAAAAACGCAAATGAAGTTCCTGCTACCCCGTTTAAGTTCACCATGGATAAACGTAACAATTTTTTTTCCATAAGTCATGCGTTCAATTCTTGATGGTCGAAAAAAAGCCGAAAATCAGTCACGTATAAAAGTGCGTACCGGGTCGAAAAGAAAATGATAAAAAAATATTTCAGAAAAGCAACATACAGCTGAATTTATTCCCGTCAAAACGCCGTTCGGTAAATTTGGTTATCTTTTTTTTACGAAGCTATGTGACTTTTAGTGCAGCAAGAAATATCGACTGGTGTATCCAAACATTTAAGCGACGGTATATATTATATAATACTTTATATATATATATATATATATATATATATATATATATATATATAATACTCGAAATATGTGGTTGCGTTAATATATTCGAATATACACTACCAGTCAAAAGTATTCGGACACTTCAGATAACTGCAGAACTTAATATCACTTTGGATCATTGCAAACTTATGGTAGAATAATAATTATTTTACGAAGATACTATAAAGCTCTGTGAAATTACTTAATCATATAGATCTTTATAGTATCTTCGTGAAATAATAAATGAAATGAATTATATTACTTTAACATTATTTGGCAATTATCCAGCGCTCAAAAGTTTTGCGATTATGTGGAGTGTCCGAAAACTTTTAGCTGGCAGTGTATATCTAAATAACATATAATGTTGATTTCTATATGGAACGATAGGGTGTTAATTATAGTCTATTTCATGTTCTGAAGGATTGAAATTGTCGGTTTAGAATTCAACCTCATTCGATTTTTTCTTTTTGTTTTTGTTCGTTTTGTTTTTTTTTTGTTTATTCAATAATGAGTTGATAAATGGCGACGGCCGATTACCGTCGATTTCAAATAAGATGTTTGATTTTTCCTTGTTTTCATTTTTAGCACGTCGAAAATTAAAAAAATATTTCCACGTGTATGTATGAAGCATATTTTTATTTTTTCCCGCTAAATATTATGATATTAACTAACCGCGTCTATTTGATTTTTTTTTAATTTGTATTAACTAGATTTTTCATAGAACCAAATTTTTCCTATTGCATTCCATTATTAAAATGATTGATTTTAAAAATGTTTATTTATAGAAAATCAATCTATTTAATACCGTCCAATAACTACATATTTTATTTGATCCTAATAAATCTGTGATTCGGTTTCATCAGTTTAACATTTTCATCTGTTCAAAAAAACAATTTAGTCAAGTTCACTGAATGGATCTAGTTATTTTTTTTTAATTTACCTTAAATAGAATATTTGTAGAGTTAAGCATTTTTCTATTTGATTGAACTAATGGTCCATCTTTATTGCAACACTCATATCAAGGGGGCGGGGGGTATTTTATATATATATATATATATTTATATATATATATATATATATAAAATACCTATTTTATATATATATATATATATATATATATATATATATATATATAATTCCTCTCTCTCCACCTTCACTACCCCCCGCCCCTTTGATATGAGTGTTACAATAAAGATGGACCATTAGTTCAATCAAATAGAAAAATGCTTAACTCTACAAATATTTTATTTAAGGTAAATTAAAAAAAATAACTAGATCCATTCAGTGAACTTGACTAAATTGTTTTTTTGAACAGATGAAAATGTTAAACTGATGAAACCGAATCACAGATTTATTAGAATCAAATAAAATATGTAGTTATTGGACGATATTAAATAGATTGATTTTCTATAAATAAACATACACACACACACACGCGCGCGCGCGCGTGTGTGTGTGTGTATGTGTCTGTGTGTTTGAAAAATCTATAGCTTATGTGATACAACAAATAGTTGGAGGTATTCATTTGGTCTCTTATGCCATATCAGCTACCAAAATGTTATAAGCACTCGGTAGCATAGGGGCAGCGGCGCGTAGTTATGAGTAGGTAGGACTAGGTTCAAATCGCATATAGGGCAAATATTTTCTTCGAAAAAAATCATTTCCAAAGGCCAGGGAATGACGAATTACGATGAAAAATCCTTGTAGTAAAGCTCTCAAATAATGCGTTCATTTTATTTTCGATTTATGAAATATTTTTTGCATATAGTACACTAAGCTTTACAGTGTACATTGTAAGCAAATGAAGATTAATTTGAATCTCATCTTTATTAACATATATAAATATATTTGAAAGAAATATGATCGTAGTAGGCTGGGAGACAAGGAAAAACACCTATTTTATTTAAATAGATTCTATATAAATTAATTTTTTTGTTTAGCCGTGTACAGTAGGCCGAAAGGGGGGGCAGTAGGTTCTGCGGGAGCGCTCGAAGTAGGCCCACCTGAGGTTCCGTAGGTTCAATTGTGACCCTCCCTGACCTCCTTTGAGTCAAAAAGTCTACTTTCTGCCATGCCGGAGGTTCATCGGAGGCTCTAACGCATGGTACTTTCAAACATTGTACCCTCCTTTAGATACCCAATAACCCGCTCACGCCGATTTCTGCTCGCCTTCAATTTGTGGGTTGAACGCGGCTCGAAAATTTCGACTCGGGGACCCTATTTGAGATTTTGCGTGCGAGTAAGGAGACGCGATTCGCGAATAATAATTTTTTAATTAACTTAACAAAGTCGGCTCCGGGATAAATCATAGGTCAATCGATTCGTCTCATTATAAACAATACGCAGCTGAATTTATAAAGTAGCTGCTGTCATGCAGGTTGGCAGCAGATGACCTTTCGTGTATTTAATCGTGCGGCCATCACGACTCTTTTCGCGAATAACAATTTATTTTTGTTAATCAACAAATGCCGTCACCGGGACGAAATATAGGGCGATGGATTCGGCCAAGTATATAGGATAGGAACGTAAATATAAAAAGTCGCTACTGTCATGCGGGTTGGCAGCAGACGACCCTTTTTTAGATTTTTCGTGCGAGCAAGGAGGCGCGATTCGCGAATAAGAATTTTTTAATTAACTTAACTAAGTCGGCCCCGGGATAAATCTTAGGTCGATCGATTCGTCTTATTATAAACAATATGAAGCTGAATTTATATAGTAGCTGCTGTCATGCAGGTTGGCAGCAGACGACCTTTCGTGAATTTAATCGTGCGGCCAGCACGACTCTTTTCGCGAATAACAATTTATTTTTGTTAATCAACAAATGCCGTCACGGGGACGAAATATAGGGCGATGGATTCGGCCAAGTATATAGGGTAGGAACGTAAATATATAAAGTCGTTACTGTCATGCGGGTTGGCAGCAGACGACCGTTTTTTAGATTTTTCGTGCGAGTAAGGAGGCGCAATTCGCGAATAAGAATTTTTTAATTAACTTAACTAAGTCGGCCCCGGGATAAATCATAGCTCAATCGATTTGTCTCATTATAAACAATATGGAGCTGAATTTAAAAAGTAGCTGCTGTCATGCAGGTTGGCAGCAGACGACCCTTTTTAAGATTTTTCGTGCGAGTAAGGAGGCGCGATTCGCGAATAACAATTTTTTAATTAACTTAACAAAGTCGGCCCCGGGATAAATCATAGGCCAATCGATTCGTCTTAATATAAACAATATGCAGCTTAATTTAAAAAGTAGCTGCTGTCATGCAGGTTGGCAGCAGACGACCCGTTTTGAGATGTTTCGTGCGAGTAAGGAGGCGCGATCAGCGAATAACAATTTTTTAATTAACTTAACAAAGTCGGCCCCGGGATAAATCATAGACCAATCGATTTGTCTCATTATAAACAATATGGAGCTGAACTTAAAAAGTAGCTGCTGTCATGCAGGTTGGCAGCAGACGACCCGTTTTGAGATGTTTCGTGCAAGTAAGGAGGCGCGATTCGCGAATAACAATATTTTAATTAACTTAACAAAGTCGGCCCCGGGATAAATCATAGATCAATTGATTCGTCTCATTATAAACAATATGCAGCTGAATTTAAACAGTAGCTGCTGTCATGCAGGTTGGCAGCAGACGACCCTTTTTGAGATTTTTCGTGCGAGTAAGAAGGCTCGATTCGCGAATTACTCTTTTTGAATTAACTTAACAAAGTCGGCCCCGGGATAAATCATAGGTCAATCGATTCATCTCATTATAAACAACATGCACCTGAATTTATAAAGTAGCTGCTGTCATGCAGGTTGGGAGCAGACGACCTTTCGTGAATTTAATCGCGCGGCCAGCACGACTCTTTTCGCGAATAACAATTTATTTTTGTTAATCAACAAATGCCGTCACCGGGACGAAATATAAGGCGATGGATTCGGCCAAGTATATAGGATAGGAACGTACATATATAAAGTCGCTACTGTCATGCGGGTTGGCAGCAGACGACCCTTTTTTAGATTTTTCGTGCGAGTAAGGAGGCGCGATTCGCAAATAACAATTTTTTAATTAACTTAACAAAGTCGGCCCCGGGATAAATCATAGATCAATCGAATTGTCTCATTATAAACAATATGCAGCTGAATGTCAAAAGTAGCTGCTGTCATGCAGGTTGGCAGCAGACGACTTTTTTTGAGATTTTTCGTGCGAGTAAGGAGGCGCGATTCGCGAATACCAATTTTTTAATTAACTCAACAAAGCCGGCTCCGGCATAAATCATAGGTCAATCGATTCGTCTCATTATAAACAATATGCAGCTAAATTTAAAAAGTAGCTGCTGTCATGCAGGTTGGCAGCAGACGACCTTTCGTGAATTTAATCGTGCGGCCAGCACGACTCTTTTCGCGAATAACAATTTATTTTTGTTAATCAACGAATGCCGTCACCGAGACGAAACATAGAGCGATCGATTCGGCCAAGTATATAGGATAGGCACGTAAATATAAAAAGTCGCTACTGTCATGCGGGTTGGCAGCAGACGACCCTTTTTGAGATTTTTCGTGCGAGTAAGGAGGCGCGATTCGCGAATAACAATTTTTTAATTAACTTAACAAAGTCGGCCCCGGGATAAATCATAGGCCAATCGATTCGTCTTAATATAAACAATATGCAGCTTAATTTAAAAAGTAGCTGCTGTCATGCAGGTTGGCAGCAGACGACCTTTCGTGAATTTAATCGTGCGGCCAGCACGACTCTTTTCGCGAATAACAATTTATTTTTGTTAATCAACGAATGCCGTCACCGGGACGAAACATAGGGCGATCGATTCGGTCAAGCATATAGGATAGGCACGTAAATATAAAAAGTCGCTACTGTCATGCGGGTTGGCAGCAGACGAACCTTTTTGAGATTTTTCGTGCGAGTAAGGAGGCGCGATCAGCGAATAACAATTTTTTAATTAACTTAACAAAGTCGGCCCCGGGATAAATCATAGACCAATCGATTTGTCTCATTATAAACAATATGGAGCTGAACTTAAAATGTAGCTGCTGTCATGCAGGTTGGCAGCAGACGACCCGTTTTGAGATGTTTCGTGCAAGTAAGGAGGCGCGATTCGCGAATAACAATATTTTAATTAACTTAACAAAGTCGGCCCCGGGATAAATCATAGATCAATTGATTCGTCTCATTATAAACAATATGCAGCTGAATTTAAACAGTAGCTGCTGTCATGCAGGTTGGCAGCAGACGACCCTTTTTGAGATTTTTCGTGCGAGTAAGAAGGCTCGATTCGCGAATTACTCTTTTTGAATTAACTTAACAAAGTCGGCCCCGGGATAAATCATAGGTCAATCGATTCATCTCATTATAAACAACATGCACCTGAATTTATAAAGTAGCTGCTGTCATGCAGGTTGGGAGCAGACGACCTTTCGTGAATTTAATCGCGCGGCCAGCACGACTCTTTTCGCGAATAACAATTTATTTTTGTTAATCAACAAATGCCGTCACCGGGACGAAATATAAGGCGATGGATTCGGCCAAGTATATAGGATAGGAACGTACATATATAAAGTCGCTACTGTCATGCGGGTTGGCAGCAGACGACCCTTTTTTAGATTTTTCGTGCGAGTAAGGAGGCGCGATTCGCAAATAACAATTTTTTAATTAACTTAACAAAGTCGGCCCCGGGATAAATCATAGATCAATCGAATTGTCTCATTATAAACAATATGCAGCTGAATGTCAAAAGTAGCTGCTGTCATGCAGGTTGGCAGCAGACGACTTTTTTTGAGATTTTTCGTGCGAGTAAGGAGGCGCGATTCGCGAATAACAATTTTTTAATTAACTCAACAAAGCCGGCTCCGGGATAAATCATAGGTCAATCGATTCGTCTCATTATAAACAATATGCAGCTAAATTTAAAAAGTAGCTGCTGTCATGCAGGTTGGCAGCAGACGACCTTTCGTGAATTTAATCGTGCGGCCAGCACGACTCTTTTCGCGAATAACAATTTATTTTTGTTAATCAACGAATGCCGTCACCGAGACGAAACATAGGGCGATCGATTCGGCCAAGTATATAGGATAGGCACGTAAATATAAAAAGTCGCTACTGTCATGCGGGTTGGCAGCAGACGACCCTTTTTGAGATTTTTCGTGCGAGTAAGGAGGCGCGATTCGCGAATAACAATTTTTTAATTAACTTAACAAAGTCGGCCCCGGGATAAATCATAGGCCAATCGATTCGTCTCATTATAAACAATATGCAGCTTAATTTAAAGTGTAGCTGCTGTCATGCAGGTTGGCAGCAGACGACCCTTTTTCAGATTTTTCGTGCGAGTAAGGAGGCGCGATTCGCGAATAACAATTTTTTAATTAACCTAACAAAGTCGGCCCCGGGATAAATCATAGATCAATCGAATCGTCTCATTATAAACAATATGCAGCTGAATGTCAAAAGTAGCTGCTGTCATGCAGGTTGGCAGCAGACGACTTTTTTTGAGATTTTTCGTGCGAGTAAGGAGGCGCGATTCGCGAATAACAATTTTTTAATTAACTTAACAAAGCCGGCTCCGGGATAAATCATAGGTCAATCGATTCGTCTCATTATAAACAAAATGCAGCTAAATTTAAAAAGTAGCTGCTGTCATGCAGGTTGGCAGCAGACGACCTTTCGTGAATTTAATCGTGCGGCCAGCACGACTCTTTTCGCGAATAACAATTTATTTTTGTTAATCAACGAATGCCGTCACCGAGACGAAACATAGGGCGATCGATTCGGCCAAGTATATAGGATAGGCACGTAAATATAAAAAGTCGCTACTGTCATGCGGGTTGGCAGCACACGACCCTTTTTGAGATTTTTCGTGCGAGTAAGGAGGCGCGAATCGTGAATAACAATTTTTTATTAACTTAACAAAGTCGGCCCCGGGATCAACGATAGGTCAATTGATTCGTCTCACTACAAACAATATGCAGCTTAATTTAAAAAGTAGCTGCTATCATGCAGGTTGGCAGCAGACGACCTTTTTTGAGATTTTTCGTGCAAGTACGGAGGCGCGATTCGCGAATAACAATTTTTAATTTACTTAGCAAAGTCGGCCCCGGGATAAATCATAGGTCAATCGATTCGTCTCACTACAAACAATATGCAGCTTAATTTAAAAAGTAGCTGCTATCATGCAGGTTGGCAGCAGACGACCTTTTTTGAGATTTTTCGTGCGAGTAAGGAGGCGCGATTCGCGAATAACAATTTTTTATTAACTTAACAAAGTCGGCCCCGGGATAAATCATAGGCCAATCGATTCGTCTTAATATATACAATATGCAGCTTAATTTAAAAAGTAGCTGCTGTCATGCAGGTTGGCAGCAGACGACCTTTCGTGAATTTAATCGTGCGGCCAGCACGACTCTTTTCGCGAATAACAATTTATTTTTGTTAATCAACGAATGCCGTCACCGGGACGAAACATAGGGCGATCGATTCGGCCAAGCATATAGGATAGGCACGTAAATATAAAAAGTCGCTACTGTCATGCGGGTTGGCAGCAGACGACCCTTTTTTAGATTTTTCGTGCGAGTAAGGAGGCGCGATTCGCAAATAACAATTTTTTAATTAACTTAACAAAGTCGGCCCCGGGATAAATCATAGGTCAATCGATTCGTCTCATTATAAACAATATGGAGCTGAATTTAAAAAGTAGCTGCTGCCATGCAGGTTGGCAGCAGACGACCCTTTTTGAGATTTTTCGTGCGAGTAAGGAGGCGCGATTCGCGAATAACAATTTTTTAATTAACTTAACAAAGTCGGCCCCGGGATAAATCATAGGCCAATCGATTCGTCTTAATATAAACAATATGCAGCTCAATTTAAAAAGTAGCTGCTGTCATGCAGGTTGGCAGCAGACGACCTTTCGTGAATTTAATCGTGCGGCCAGCACGACTCTTTTCGCGAATAACAATTTATTTTTGTTAATCAATGAATGCCGTCACCGGGACGAAACATAGGGCGATCGATTCGGCCAAGCATATAGGATAGGCACGTAAATATAAAAAGTCGCTACTGTCATGCGGGTTGGCAGCAGACGAACCTTTTTGAGATTTTTCGTGCGAGTAAGGAGGCGCGATCCGCGAATAACAATGTTTTAATTAACTTAACAAAGTCGGCCCCGGGATAAATCATCGACCAATCGATTCGTCTCATTATCAACAATATGCAGTTGAATTTAAAATGTGGCTGCTGTGATGCCGGTTGGTAGCAGACGACCCGTTTTGAGTTTTTTCGTGCGAGTATGGAGACGCGATTCGCGAATAACAGTTTTTTAGTTAACTTAACAAAGTCGGCCCCGGGATAAATCATAGATCATTCGATTCGACTCATTATAAACAATATGCAGCTGAATTTAAAAAGTAGCTGCTGTCATGCAGGTTGGCAGCAGACGACCCTTTTTGAGATTTTTCGTGCGAGTATGGAGGCGCGATTCGCGAATAACAATTTTTTAATTAACTTAACAAAGTCGGCCCCGGGATAAATCATAGGTCATTCGATTCGTCTCATTATAAAGAATATGCAGCTGAATTTCAAAACTCGCTGCTGTCATACAGGTTGTCAGTAAACGACCCTTTTTGAGATTTTTCGTGCGAGTAAGGAGGCGCGATTCGTGAATAACAATTTTTTACTTAACTTAACAAAGTCGGCCCCGGGATAAACCATAGGTCAATTGATTCGTCTCATTATAAACAATATGCAGCTTAATTTAAAAAGTAGTCGCTGTCATGCAGGTTGGCAGCAAACGACCCTTTTTTAGATGTTTCGTGCGAGTAAGAAGGCGCGATTCGTGAATAACAATTTTTTAATTAACTTACCAAAGTCGGCCCTGGGATAAACCATAGGTCAATCGATTCATCTCATTATAACCAATATGCAGCTGAATTTAAAAAAGTAGCTGCTGTCATGCACGTTGGCAGCAGACGACCTTTCGTGAATTTAATCGTGCGGCCAGCACGACTCTTTTCGCGAATAACAATTTATTTTTGTTAATCAACGAATGCCGTCACCGAGACGAAACATAGGGCGATCGATTCGGCCAAGTATATAGGATAGGCACGTAAATATACAAAGTCGCTACTGTCATGCGGGTTGGCAGCAGACGACCCTTTTTGAGATTTTTCGTGCGAGTAAGGAGGCGCGATTCGCGAATAACATTTTTTCTATTACCTTAACAAAGTTGGCCCCGGGATAAATCATAGGTCAATCGATTCGTCTTATTATAAACAATATGCAGCTGAATTTAAAACGTCGCTGCTGTCCTGCAGGTTGGTAGCAGACGACCCTTTTTGAGATTTTTCGTGCGAGTAAGTAGGCGCGATGGGTGGGGATGAAAACTTTGAACGGCAGAATATAGAACAACTCATAAATAGAATTTTATTTTATTTCGAATATCAGGTAACGAACACTGAGTTTGTTTGAACCTTTAATTCGCGACGAAAGAGTGAATCGAATGAACGTTTATCGAATTTATTCGCTATTTATTTGAACACCTACAAATTCAAAAATACATTTTTGTTTGTTTTATATTTTTAATTAAAACTATATAGGGGTCATTCCATGTCAAATCGACAAATTTTTTACCTGACCCCCTTTGATTTCGCTGAAAATTTTCTATCTTTTTCTACCCCCCGAAAGTTATTTTTCAGAATTTTTTCAAATTTTTTTTCCCGACTCAAAAAAAGTTATGAATTTTTGAAAAAAACCGCTCTTTTATTTTTAAATTGCCAGAACTTTTTCAAAAATTGACCGTTTGGGAACTTTTTTTTTCATAATTTTTGTTTTTAAATGTAGTTTTCGAAAAAAAATATGAAAAAATTTTCAGAATCCCAGATATATGAAATATTTTAGTTGTTTTGAAAAAACCGTAATTTTCTCAAAGTCCGACCGTTTTTTTTTTTTTGCTCTAAAAATATTTCAACTAATTCTGCAATGATCCCCGTTAATCAAAAGATGTGACGCCAACCGCTTCTAATTTTTTTCTTGATTATAAAAAAATTTTTGTTGAATTTTTGCTGATTTTATATAACTTTGTTATGAAATTTTTTTTATTTCCTCGTGAAACCTCAAAAGTTAAAAAATAAAATTTTATTGGAGAATTTCAAGTGATTATCGTCCAAGAAATTGTTATTTAAAAAAAAAATAAGTTTTTTCTCTCATTGACGTTATTTTTTTACTCTTATGGACGTTTTTTTTTGGTACTGAAATATGACAACTTAACGTCATTTTGGTACTGAAACATGACAAAATAACGTCAATGAGAGCAAAAAATTATTTTTTTTTTAAATAACAATTTCTTGGACGATAATCACTTGAAATTCTCCAATAAAATTTTATTTTTCAACTTTTGAGGTTTCACGAGGAAATAAAAAAAATTTCATAACAAAGTTATATAAAATCAGCAAAAATTCAACAAAAATTTTTTTATAATCAAGAAAAAAAATTAGAAGCGATTGTCGTCACATCTTTTGATTAACGGGGATCATTGCAGAATTAGTTGAAGTATTTTTAGAGCAAAAAAAAAAACGGTCGGACTTTGAGAAAATTACGGTTTTTTCAAAAAAAACTAAAATATTTCATATATCTGGGATTCTGAACATTTTTTCATATTTTTTTTCGAAAACTACATTTAAAAACAAAAATTTTGAAAAAAAAAAGTTCCCAAACGGTCGATTTTTGAAAAAGTTCTGGCAATTTAAAAATAAAAGAGCGGTTTTTTTTCAAAAATTCATAACTTTTTTTGAGTCGGGAAAAAAAATTTGAAAAAATTCTGAAAAATAACTTTCGGGGGGTAGAAAAAGATAGAAAATTTTCAGCGAAATCAAAGGGGGTCAGGTAAAAAATTTGTCGATTTGACATGGAATGACCCATAGATTTGCATAAAGTCAATTGTCAGTATTTTTTATATTAAAAAATAAGAATGGTTAATCGTAATAAAAGTCTATGCATCGAAAATAAAAATGGAGAAAATGAAAATATCGACGGATCAAAATAGCGAATGGGAAAATAGCGAATGAAATAAATAGCGAACGAAAAAATAACGAATGACAAAATAACGAACGGAAAAATAGCGAATAGAATGGATAGATGATGTGGGTTGAAATAGCGAAATTTTCTAGAACTTTGTATTTTTATTTTGTGAAGGACATTAATTGGAGTTCTTAGCGTCATAATAAAAACACGAAAACGGGGGGAAGAACGGAAGATAAACAAAAAGAAATGTAAAGAGAATGGAGGAAAGAGAGTATAAATAATTGGGAGATCAGAAAGTAAGGCTCGAGAGGATGTAACATGTAAGTTTCGTGATTGACGAATATATTTTTCATTTATCACCACGTGTTTAAGACGGAATGACACCTCATCGCGGTCGGTATGGTAGAGCAATTGTAGATACCCAAAAATCTCTGAACGGGCTCTTCAGATCCCGTAGAAACTTTGCCAAACGACGTCAAATAGATAGTCGAACAGCTGTCTGCCCCTCACATTTTCTGAATTTGAGAAAAAAACCGTAGATTGGCTTATGATAACCCGATCTACGTTTTTTTTCTCAAATTCAGAAAATTTGAGGGGCAGACAGCTGTTCGTCTATCTATTTGACGTCGTTTGGCAAAGTTTCGACGGGATTTGAAGAGCCGTTTCAGAGATTTTTGGGTATCTACAATTGCTCTACCATACCGACCGCGATGAGGTGTCATTCCGTCTTAAGGCAGTTCTATCGTTATATCGTTTCCTTAATATTTTGTTGGAAATTTAGATAAATCTTCTTTGATGTCATATGCAGTGTTTTGGAATGTTTACCGAGCGGAAGTTCAGATATTTATTGGTAAAAATCACCATTTACGGTAGTCTCTCTTAAAAGCGCGTGTTAAAAGTTGCATTTTTATCAATAAACTTGGCATACATTTTTATGCAACATCAAAGAAGCTTTATTAATGTTTTTCCCAAAAATTTTAAGAGAACAACTTTTGCAATTTTTGTAATTGTGCAGCATGTATATATTATCTTGGATGACCTTAAATTTGGAGTATTTTGTTCTTTAATGAATTTGCAACAACTTTTCTCAACTAACTTGCGCCCGCAAACCATTTTGTATGTCAGAAAAACTGAAAAACAATTTTTCGATTTGAATGTCACGGTAGAACTACCTTAACCAACGGTATCCGGCTTTTTTCTCTCATACAATTTCTCATATTATATGGTATATCTATACGATTATTAAACAAATAAACCAACACAACAGTTTGTTTTTCCTTATTTTTTTATTGTTACATCGATCGCACTTCGGAATATAATCATCCGAACCATATTCGCATCGGCGGTGCTGTGCAATTCGTTCGACACATCGGACATCGATTCTCCGCTTCTTCGTCGTCATCCCACACTCGATGTGCGCATTCGGCGCAGGAACAATAATGGCCACATGGCACATACGTGTGCGTGGCCCTCTGCAAGTAGCAGATACGGCACAGAACTGTAACAAATTTAAACTAAGAAGTACATATACTTTTTAATTATGATTAAGTTTATTTATTAAGTGTTAAAAAGATGATAATGACAGACGTTTCAAAAAATACTGGTAATTGAGGCACCCGATTTTCTAATTGATTACTTCTCAAATAGTGCAGAGCAAATAACAAAATTAAATACTTGACTTCTTCCTCATTATGACCCTCTCTTTGAAAAATTATCTATGATTTATCATAATTCAATGATTTCAATGTTTAGTAGGTCTCAAAAAATGCCATGAACATAATGTGATTCTGACTCTAACGCAAATATTATTCTCAAAGAATATGAACGCTGTATTTCTTCCCAGCGCTTGAAGCAAGCACCGGCGTCACGTTAAGCACGTTAACTCCGAAGAGATACGGCCCGACGGACGATGCCTGATGGCAAAGTACACTACAAACGCTCAATCTCTTCGGACCTAAGCCATATACTAAGAGAAGTACTTTATCTCGAATACCCTCAACTGATTTTGATACTGTGATAATGTGACAATTCATCCAGAGAAATGTGAACGTCGTATTTCCTCCCAGTGCTTGAAGCAAGCACCGGCGTCACGTTAGGCACGTTAACTCCGAAGAGATACGGCCCGACGAACGATGCCTGACGGCAAAGTACACTACAAACGCTCAATCTCTTCGGACCTATGCCATATACTAAGAGAAGTACTTTATCTCGAATACCCTCAACTGATTTTGATACTGTGATAATAATGTGACAATTCATCCAGAGAAATGTGAACGTCGTATTTCCTCCCAGTGCTTGAAGCAAGCACCGGCGTCACGTTAGGCACGTTAACTCCGAAGAAATACGGCCCGACGGACGATGCCTGACGGCAAAGTACACTACAGACGCTGAATTTCTTCGGACCTATGCCATATACTAAGAGAAGTACTTTATCTCGAATACCCTCAACTGATTTTGATACTGTGATAATAATGTGACAATTCATCTAGAGAAATGTGAACGTCGTATTTCCTCCCAGTGCTTGAAGCAAGCACCGGCGTCACGTTAGGCACGTTAACTCCGAAGAGATACGGCCCGACGGACGATGCCTGACGGCAAAGTACACTACTAACGCTCAATCTCTGTGGACGTATAAAAAGTATTTTAATTTAAATAAATGTTAATTTACTTTGGATCTGCAACGTTGACCCAGAGAAAACTGTACCTTGCTTAATCTTTTGAAACCCGTATTTTTATCGGAACCCAATTTCATTTTGCAAGTTTTAAATAACCGCTTCTATCTATCCCATCGTTTATTCAAATTATGTCAATATCTTATGGCAAGAAAAATTTTTGATAAAGGCTCCAATTTCTTACTGACAAAAATATTTTTTAAATAATGATATATTTAGAAACGTCCAGTCATTATGCGTACGAGCATTTCTATATCAATCGAATTATCTAATTTAGAAATTCATATTTTACATCCATCATCTTATCTATACTGAGGACACATGTTGTGAATGATAAAAAAAGTTAGTCGCGTAATCATGTCTTTTGTTAAATAAATTACTCGTTCATCGATAACAAGAATATTTTGCAGTAAACAACAACCTTCAAAAATGTAATATTTTCCCCGTCGAATTTTTTGTTGCCTTTACTGCTGCTATTTTCAAATAAAATTCGTGATTGTACTTTGAAATCTTGTGATTGCAATTTGTTTGATGAATCTTAATGTATTTATTGAAAAAATAACGGGGTCCGCATTAGATAGGGTGGTCGAATTGATATAGAAATTCTCGGTAGGATAGAAATAAAATATATGTACCAGTAATAACATCATTGTAACAAAATCTGTCCCCGGAAATATTTTACGAAAGCAATTGCAATCGTATACTGCGTTAAAGTGTAATGACCTAGAGCTGATATGAATTACATTCGACACTGCAAAAATGATATTCAAGCTGGAATGACAGAAACAACTAAAATGAATGAAGTTATATGTACTAGGCAAAACTAGGAAAATATGTTAAAGAAGCTAAAATTTTTTAGTGATTTTTCATAGCCTACAATTTGGTGAAAACAATCGTAGCGTTATACAGGATGAAAAATTGAAGCTTCAAGTCTCCAGTTTCGACATCATGAGCTGAAACATTTTTATTATTGCCCGATTTTGCGTACCTTCTCGCCTTTAACGCCTTTTCTAATTATTTTCTCTACGCCTCCCACAGCACCTTAAAAAATGGGCCTCCAGTCCCATGCTCGCAAACTGCCTCCTTTCTGTTGTTTTTTTAAATTCATTTTTATTTTCTTCAACGCCTCGTTCAGTTCATCCTTATTATATTTACGAATTCTTCATAAAAGTCTTTTTTTCTCCCATCCGGCTTTTACTTTTTAATTATTCAAAATTAGTCAATGGTAACAATATTTCCTAACTTTTCCGAATTGTTCATCAAAATACTTGTTTCCCCCCTTTTCTTTCCCTCCCGTTCCTTTCCTATAACTTGAGTTCAGAAATTACTGATTGGATGTCACCTTTTTTTTCTTCATATTTTCCCCTTTTACGGCTCCCACGAAATCTTCCTTCAGCATGTATTGGCTTTCTGGCATATTATTTACAGTTTTTTTCCCCATCATGAGATCTTTTTTCCTCATTCGCCTGTCTTGCGTATGCTTCTAAATGTTTATACTATCCAAAGGTCAGCAAAATTTGGAAAAGTTTTTTGGCTCTCACGTTTTCATGACGACTCGACATTAGTCGATGCTAACAATGTTTCCTATTTTTTTCCGAATTGTTCATAAAATAACTCGTTCTCTCTCTTTCGTTTCCCATAACTTGCGTCTTCCGCTCTCACTCCCAACTCCCACCCTCTCGTCTCCTTGTAATTTGGTATTTTTTCCCAGTTGTTCCTATTTTTGAATTCTCCGGGTTCAAAAATCATTGACTGTATTTCACCTTTTTTCATATTTTACCCTCTTACGACCGCCACGAAATGTTCCTTTCGGATATATTGTCTTCCTTGCATATTTTTTTCAGTTTCTTTTTCCCTCAATAGATCTTTTATTCCCCATTCACCTTTCTTGCGTATGCTTCTAAATGTTTATACTGTCCAAAGGTCAGCACAATTTGGAAAAGTTTTTTGGCTCTCATCTTTTTATGATGACTCGACGTTAGTCGATGCTAACAATGTTTCCTAATTTTTCAGAATTGTTCATAAAATTACTTGTTTTCTCCCCTTTGTTTCCTTCCGGTTCTTTCCCCATAACTTACGTCTTCGGCTCTTACTCCCCACTCCCACCCGTTCGCCTTCTTCGCATTTAGTAATTATACAATATTTTTCCTATTCAGAAATTATTGACTGGATGCCACCTTTTTCCCATATTTTCCGCTTTTACATTACATATTTTTTCCCCATTCACCTGCCTTGCGCATGCCGTTAAATGTTCATACTATCGAAAGGTCAGCACAATTTTTAAAAAGTTTTTGGCATTAACATTCTTATGATGACTCGACATTAGTCGATGATACAAATATTTGAGCGCTGTATCTCCAAACTTGAAGATTTCAAATTTGCTTCTGTTCGGATAATGCTACGATTATTTTCAACTAATGTGATGTAAGCCACAGCTTTTCGAAAATCATGCAATGCTTGTTCTACAAGGATGTTACGTCATTCTCAATTAAATTTTTTACTACATTATCATAAGAAGTTAATACTTTGAATTTAACCATGCAAGGATGCAAATGATGGAATCATCTAATGAGTTCTTGGACAGATTTTGTTTATCTACAATATTTGAGAATTCTTTGATCTTAAGAAGAAAATCTCAAAAATGATGTTATTACCTGCTTCGGCTTCGGTTTCCACGTTGTCTTCCACTGCAGGAAGCTGATTTTCTGCTGCTTCAGCCCAACGCCGTGTCTGTGCTTTTTTCCTCGACTCTGAAATCTTACAAAAAGTAATTTCCTTCCCATTTTTCCCCATTGGATTTCAACAAGTTTTACCTCTTCTTTTCTTGTTTCTCTTTTTATTTTTTTCCAGCGTCTCTTCGGTGGGAGCTGCCGGGTGGTGCCTCTTCTTCCTTTTCCGTCTTCTGCGGCTTCGACCCACTATAAAAGTTTATTTTTATTACTTTTAGCGCATAAGTATCATCATTCATATAACACACTTCCGAAAATACTACATATACATATATGTGTACGTATGTATACTGTAACGGTTCGGCTACACAGGTAAGCCGCCGTTACATAGAATACGTCAATTTCAACCCGTTTACGAGACAATCGCGTATTCTGGGCAGCGTTCAGGGCAACCGGCCATTCCACCGGCCGGGCGGGTCACTCGCTCTAAGAAATTGGGGCAAGCCCGCGACACCTCGCAAAGGGCTCCGCCCATCAAAAGTCCCCGCCCCCATTCTCACACATCACGCTTCCCGTGCCTTGACCACTCCTATCGGAATAAATCTGTGAACTACGTTCGTCTTGACGCCTCCTCACTCTTAATGTGCGCCTAATATCAAGGAGAGGAACAACCGATTATATTCTGTCTCTCGAAATGGCTACAGTATGCGAAGTCCTCAAAATCACCAACCATTGTCACCCCACCATTGGAGTGTTCCTCGGCGGCGTGACTCCCTACTTAGTCCTCCAAAATCGCGGGAGAAATGGAATTTCTCCTGACGGGCCTCAGGCTACTTAAGGGCATGCACGAGCTCGAGCGGCACTCTTCGCAAATTCTCTCTTTAATACGTGGAGTCACCAGTATCCGAAATCTCGGATCACAGGATGGAGGCCTTGCTGCCGTTGCCCTGGTCCCATCCTTGAATAAACCTCAGCTTCGGGTAAGAAACTCCGTTCTCTTGGGAAGCCCCAGCATTGCGCTGGAAGTCCGACCTTGGGAATGGAGTAATCGTGGTGATTGCTAGTTAGGGAACTTTATATAACATCGATCCATTGTCCTTACGACAATTGGATCATTTATTCCACTCAACCCACGCCGGCTACTCGGAGTGTACAGCCCGTGAGGTGCCGATCGCACTTTGCTGTACAAAGAGGCAAATTCCAACCAGCTTCTCTGGTTTTTGGTTCTCCTCGCCTGGCACCGACGAGATCAGCCGTCCCTTCCGAACGGCCCCGCTATGCGCTCTCGAGGAGACGTTCTCGTCCTCGAGGTGGCGCATTATTAAAACGTTAGCCTCACTAACGCGTGAGCGACACGGGGTGGCACCCGTGCGTTTTTGTTGCATTTGGCAATCCGTGCCAACCGATATTGTCGCCAATATAAACCGATCGTAATAAATTCAAGGGATATCGCTTTCACGTTGCAGAAGCGATCCCGATACCGGCCATACGCGTACGTGACGACGCTCGCGAATTGTGCGAGCGCGAGCGAGACAGAGATTGCGAGTGCGAGAGCGACAAATCTAGAGCGAGATCGCGGCCACGGAAACGCGCGCGCGACGCCTCATACTCTCGTCCTATCCTTGTCACGTCAAACTAACAGCACTTCTCGCGACCCGCTCCACACCATTGTAAACGTCACTAATATCACAGATCTAACGTATTAACAATCATTTTTTGTTCACCCATACTGTATCAACCAATTAATCTGACACATCGAATGCCAATGATGACGGATTAGAAAGGCGTCTCTGAGACCCTCAAACCCACTGAGGCATCTCCCAAAAACCTTCAAATCCATCCCATCATCCTAGGCATTCGAAAGTACATCGCCCCTTAGGAGGCTACGGGAGGAGGGAGGGAGGGAGGGAGGGAGAGAGAGAGAGAGAGAGAGAGAGAGAGAGAGAGAGAGAGAGAGAGAGAGAGAGAGAGAGAGAGAGAGATGGTTTATTACGTGCTCTGGGACAGCGCCCCCTAAGAGCACCGTGCACAGTTAACAGTACAATGCAATACAAAAAATATTAAGTTCGCAATATTTACATGAGTGATTTATCTTAAATCCTATGACTAGTGTTAACCTAAACTAAACTAAACTAAACTAAACTTATCTACTTACTTAATTTACAGTAAGGCTTATTACAAAAGGGCACCGCTAGGCCATGCTGTTTCTGCCTGCGAAAGCATATTTCGCACAAAGTTTTCGTGTAGAGTTCGTTTAAAACTAGTACTTGACTTACACGCTCTTATATCATATTCAATCGCATTCCACAGGTAAGAAGCAGTTACGCAAAAGGACCGCTGGTAGTAAGTCGTCCGGCAAGTTGGAATTTCAAAATCTCCACTTCTAAGTGGCCGACGGAGTTGTCGCTCTAACGCACGCTTTGGTCGCGCAAAACGAGACATGAGATAGCCCGGTTCTGCATTCGCACACAGCGTGTACATAAACGTTGCAAGTAGCAGCTTACGACGCTCAGCCACTTTTAACCACCCTAATATGCAGTAGTATGGAGTAATTCTTTGTTCACGTCGCACACCAAATATAAAACGGACGCCTACGTTTAGCGCTCTCTGAAGCTTTAAGTTTAAATCAGCCGTGATGTCAGTAAATATGATACATGCATAATCTAAATGTGGCAAGACCAGCGCCGCCACTAGCGTCTTTCGCACCGCAATTGGCAGTAAACCGTGACATCGCTTGAGTTGGTAAGAAGCTGCTTTCATTTTTCCAGCAACCCTTGCAATATGCTCTCGCCAGGAAAGCGTACGCTCTAGGTGAACTCCTAAACAGGTGACGGTGTTGGACCACAGGATTTTGTCACATCCTACTTGAATTAATGGAGGCGTTTCATTATCAAACCGCGTTAGGTTCCGAGATGTTCCGAGTATTATGGCTTTAGTTTTCAACGAATTTAATCTCAAACCAGACTTCGTTGTCCAATCACTAATGGCTACAATATCTAGGTTCACCTTTGCAACAGCATCCTTGATTTCAGCCGGGTAACAATGTAGATATATATGCAAATCATCGGCATATATGCTGTACTTGCATTCCTTTATCACCTTATGCACATCACTGATAAAGATTGAGAAGAGGAGCGGTCCTAGGACGGAACCTTGTGGCACACCTGAACGCAAATACCTCCACACAGACTTATTTTTATTGTGGTCGTACACTGCCTGGCTACGCTGTGACAAATAAGCTCGGAACCACGCAATAGTACTGCTTGAAAAACGGAGGTCGATCAGTTTCGCTAGCAACAGATCATACGGAACACAGTCGAATGCTTTCGATAAGTCAAAGAGTACAAGTACTGTTACCATCCGCCTGTCAATTACAAGGCGAATATCGTCAACTACTCGTACTAATGCGGTCTGTACACTGTAATGTTTTTTGTATGCCGATTGAAATGGATCGCTTAGGTTATGTTCCGTTAAGTGACGTACTATTTGATCAGCGACGATGCGCTCTAATATTTTTGAAAAATTGCACAGCAGAGAGATTGGTCTATAGTCTCCGATTTCAGCTGGCGTTTTTATCTTCGGGACCGGACATACCAGCGCTTTCTTCCATTCCATGGGGAATTCAGATTGTATTAGCACATGGTTTAGTAGATGAAGAATTTGAATACTTATTTCCGGCCACGCAATACCTATCATCCTCATCGATATTCCATCCACCCCAGTAGCATTCGTTCTTATTTTGCTAGCTGCCTTGTGCAGTTCCTCCGGGGTTATGTATGCGAAATAAAAGGCTTCATCGTTGTAATCGCCAGGTCGGACATAGAGTTCTTCACAGCTCCTGGTATGCTGACTCCTTGAGGCACCGGACTCTACAAAATACGTATTGAGCTCATCCAGAGAGAAGGCCAGCGGAGTTTGCGTCCCTCTGCTTGGAAGTAAGCCTAGTCTCCGCACAATGTTCCAAGTCGTTCTTGGTTCCCTCGCAGATTTGAAGCTTTCTAAGTAATAATTTCTCTTAGCATGCTGAATATCTTTTTTCAGTGCATCACGGATAACTGAATTTTTCGTAGAGGTGGCGCCTATTATGTCTAGATTTCACAAAAGCACGCCGCAACCGATCACGGCGCCGCATGCGTTCACGCAGTTCCGCTGTGAGCCAAGGGGCCGGGCGACGCTTCACGATGACCTTCGTTACAGGTGCATGGCGATCAAATGTGCCTAAGATTGCCGTATTTAGATAGTTGACTTTTTCGTCCGTCATTCTCGTATCATAAAACGGTCTCCAGTCTACGGCAGCAAGATCTTTGCGCAGTTCATCTCCATCTAATCGATGATAGTTGCGACAGCTGAATGATGCTGGTGCAAGTCGGTGTACCTTTATGGCAAGCTGCACAAAGATGAGATCATGCGCCGATAGGAAAGGCACCGGATATTGTCCATAACCTGCAATTTCAGCGACTAAGCTAGCAATACAATGATCTATGCGTGAGACAGTGGTGGCTGTGTGATGGGTGTATCCATAAGGTATTAAGTAGAGCTTATTAGACATGATGAAATCAGCAAGCTGAGCGGACTCTGGCGATAGCATGTCTGGGTCACAGTTAAAATCCCCAAACAAGAGTGCTTGCGGCCATTCCTGAAGCACATCTTCAAAAGCCTCCAGAAACCTCGATAAGTAACCGCACTTCGGAGGCCGGTAAATCACTGCAATTACCAAGTCGAGGGCTCCTGGTATGGTTACTTTTGCTATGAGATATTCTGGCTCTCGGCAGTAATTTTCAGATGACATCGTCAGTATCTCAGCGCGTAAGCTGCGGTGTACAAATATTCCAACCCCTCCTCCAGTTTTTCCAACGCGGTCACGACGCAATAGGTAGTAGTCCGGCAGTTCCACGAGGGTATCAGGTATCTCTGGTCTAAGCCACGTTTCACTCATGCAAATCAGATGGTAATGTCTTGCCTGGAAATGTAGACGATATTCGCTAAGGTGCGCGTAGAGGGATTGGCAGTTGACGTGACATACCGATAATCTCTCAGCAGACGTCGTCCTTCCAGTATTAGCCATAGTTTATTAGCCACGCTTTCTCCGTAATCCTCCTCCGCAGGATCGGGCATGCCACAGAATCCCTCGCAGTGTGATGCGTATCTGTCAGCTTTGCAGCGACACAGTTTGCACATGAGGGACGATCTTCTCGCGAATCACATGTCTTCGAGTCATGGCTTTCGGCACAGTAGCAACATCGCTTGTCATGTCGGCACTCGTTGGCTACATGGCCAAAATTTTGGCACTTATAGCATTGGAGTACTCTTATGTGCTCCTGTACAGAGCACGAGTTCCATCCAAGCGAAACCTCAGGAAGTCCTAACAGATATTTTCTGTTCTCCGCTGTTGTTTCAATGACCACACGCGTGGACCTTCTACCGTTTGCTGGATACACGTATATAATTCGAGTGTCCTTCAAATCACGCCCTGGAAGATTCAGCGAAAATAAGTTGGCTAGAATAGCATCTCGATTCATCGCCGTTGGTACATTGTGAAGAATGAGGCGCGGATTTAGCTTGATGTCGTCGCGTACTTGCAAACCCGCTTCCGCAATGCTGCTAAGTCCTTTAAGTTTGCTGAGGTCTCCAGTGCACGCTTGTAGACGCACACCATTATTGCGGACACGTGATACTTGAGTTATCTTGAGCCCTAAAGCGACTGGATTTAGCGTATCGTAGAGGACCTTCTTAGTAGCATTTGCCGATGCAAATCTCTCAACCTCAGAAGCTTGCGGTTCGACGATTACGCGATTATTCGCAGATTTAGGCACTATGACGGTCGGACCGCGTGGAAATTGTATTCGCGTGCCACTTGCTACAGAGGCATACGAACAACCTGCCTCTGCTGCAGGTCGTTCCAGTGGTGAGGTGTTTTCCCTTCGACCGTCATCAAATAATGTCTTGCATGTTGTAATTGTTTCCAACTTTGCAACTACCTCTAAATAAGCCGTTGCTATACGATGAAGCGAATCATGGTATATCATTAGCGCCCGTTCAACTTGCTTGCGCTCTTCAATCACCGTTTGTGCTGGCAGGGCGGCAGTAATCGACAATTTCGCGTCAGTTAAGGAGCGTAATATTACCGTCACTTGCTCTCGATCAAGCGGGGCTTTTCCGAAGTGCCCAAGGTGTATCAGCACTCCCCCACCATCTGACGGCCTTCCGTCAGATCCACCAATCGAGTCCACATAATCCGAGCCGGCGCTGTCTGTGCTCGATCTCCGACGATTCGCTCGCGGACCAATCGACCGCGGCATTTGTCCCTCGCCGCAGCGTTGTATGCGTACAGAGCGTCGAGTAACGCACACACGTTCTGTGTATTCACACACAACTCGCTATCCGTGTGCCAATCAGAGCGCATGCGCCACAGCGAAGCCACCGAACAGAAGCCAACAAGGAAAATGTGACTCCAGCGACAGGTTATGAAAACTGTCAAGACCTTTCCACCGATTTTCCCGTCGCGTGTTGGATTCCGTGCAAGTTAATAAGTTAAATCGGTGAAAAAGCAGATTTGCGCATGCTTTAAGGCTAAAACAAAAAAGCCCGAAGGCAGAAACAGGCAGAATTTTGTCGGTAAAAAAGAAGCCGAAAAGTTCATGCGTCCATTCAACTCACCGTCCCAAGGCAGAGAGTTGGGACGGTGAGAGAGAGAGAGGGAGAGAGGGAGAGAGAGGGAGAGAGAGAGAGAGAGAGAGAGGGAGGGAGGGAGAGAGAGAGGGAGGGAGAGAGAGAGGGGGAGAGAGAGAGAGAGAGAGAGAGAGAGAGAGAGAGAGAGAGAGAGAGAGAGAGAGAGAGAGAGAGAGATTAGATTAGATTAGATTAGATTTATTATGCCTTGGTTATACCTTGAGGCAATAGGTAAAAAACAGAAAAGTGATATAATATAATGAAAAAAAATAAAAATAAAATGAAATGAAATAAACTAAAATAAAATAATGTATATCTATAGAAAATAACGTAATAATGTAACATAATAATATTCATGGTATTTTAAGAGAGTGGTGACGTAACGATAGTACAGTGACCAATGTTCAATTAGTTGATCGTATTCAGATTCGCTCGCAGATTTAGGTGGTAATAAAATGTTGCGCTATATGCGTACAAATCAAGATGATATTACAATACTAATGACTATAATAACTATGATAACTACACTAAACTATAACTAAATTTCGGGACTATAATAACGATAGTATACAACTCAGTTAAATGACAGGAGACTATCTTTCTTTTTGAAAGTTTTAAGGTCGTTAGCGCGGGTTGCGAAGAGGCATACTAGAATACATGAAGAACTACGCATTCACGATCAAGGCTAGCTCGAGGGTGCACTTATCATTAAGGTTTATTCTTCTAGGGTGAATAGATGAGCGAAAAGCCGCCGTTTAAATGCCGGCAGAGACGGAGATGAAGTTATTTCAATCGGTATAGACTCCCAAAAATATACAGCAGACAGCGCAAAGGAATTGTGGAAGGTAGAGGTCCGGTGTATGGGGATATGAAAGGTACTCGGAATCGTTCGCATAGAGCGCTGCGAGGGAAGAGATCGTGGAAAAAGCTCCAGCAGATATGATGGTGCATTCTGATGAAGAATATTGTACACAGTGATTCCTATGAAATACAATCGCCTCGATTTTACTGTCAACCAGCCCAGTCTTCTCCGATACGGTGTGATGTGGACATCGCGGCGCAGGTTGAAAATAAATCGATGCAACAGTTAATGAGCTTCTGGAGTTTAGTGTTTTGTTCATTCGTGAGGTCGTTATAAACTAGTGAGCAGTAATCGAGTATTGGAAAAATAAGAGAAACAGTGAGGCTTTGAGTTCTTGCGACAGTGCATTCCTATGATATCGAAGCTTGTAGAGGACGAAATTGACTTTGTTAGAAATAATAATTGTGTGCTTGTGCCAGGATAAGTTGGACGACATCAAGACTCCTAGATTACGTACTTCATTAACATATGGAAGAATTGTGTTATAAATCTTGATCGGCGGTATATTGTTGACATCGATTTGGTTTATGTAGGCACCGCTTCCTAGAAAAATTACTTTCGATTTGGCGAGATTGAGCATGAGTCCGTTGTTAAGGGCATATTTTGCTATCGCATTCACATCATGCGTGATCATTGTGATAGCATCAACAATTTCGGATGGATAACAGCTCATGTAAATTTGCAAGTCGTCGGCAAAAATCATATGTTGAGTAGAAGATAAGGAGGAGCTGATATCATTGAGAAATAGTGCGAATAGTAGTGGTCCTAGGACCGAGCCTTGTGGTACACCGGCAGACGTGTCTAGCCATTGGGAACACCCTCCAGAGCTGTCAAGTACTGCTTGGGATCTACCTGTGAGGTATGAGAAGAACCAGTAGATGACCCTGTCAGAAAAGCCATACTTTCGAAGCTTAATTAATAAATTTAAGTGAGGCACCGTATCAAACGCTTTGCTGAAATCGAAGAGTACTAAAATAGTTAATTTACGGTTATCAACCGCTTGTCTCACATCGTGACAGATTCGTAACAAGGCTGTCTGCGTGCTGAATCTTTCTCTGTATCCCGATTGACGAGGATCGAGGATATCATGAGCAGCCAGAAAATAAATGATTTGCTTGTGTACAACTTTTTTCAAGATCTTTGAGAACTCACATAGGTTAGCTATTGGTCGACAGTCAGAAAGGGATGATGGTGGATTAGATTTTAAAAGCGGGCGAATATAGGCTCTCTTCCAGTCTGCAGGAAAATACGCTAGTTCCAGGGAATGGTTGAACAGGACGGCAAGTGATTGTGATAGTTTCGGGAGGCCGTTATGGATAGCAAACCGGGATATACCATCCGGTCCCGTGGAATGCGACTGCGATGAGGAGGAAGTAATGATGGTGGCTATCGCCTCAGGCGTTACGGGAGAAAAATCGAATATGGGTTGGTTTTGAGATAACTCGGTGATGTTATTGACCAATGCGGCCCTTTCGCAGCGGGGCGACAGATTCATGGTATGTGCAAAATAGGAGTTTAGTTCGTCTAAAGAGAAATAGCCGGAAGGAGAAGCATGATGTGATCTGATTAATCCTAGTGTCGCCAATTCCTTCCATAAATGACTTCTGTCTGTTGCACTGTTAAGCCTTTCTCGAAGATAATCATCCTTGCTCTTGCGCAGTTCTGCTGTGAGTTTGTCTCTGTATTGTCGGTAAATGGCAAAACTCAGGATGTTACCAGCACGTTTCGCTTGTTTGAACAAGATGTTTTTCTTTTTGATGCGCGACTTGAAGTTTTCAGTGAGCCATGGCGCCTTTGGTTTTTGTACTTTGAAAGTGCATAGCGGTGCATGTTTGTCTAATGATGCCACGATTGAATGCGTCAGTCCATTCGTTCTCGTGTCGATAGTATCGCAGTTCGTGTAAGCGGCGGAAGTATTTTTGTTATGCCCATCTAGTAAGCCGGATAAAGTCTCTAGGTACAATGCAGCATCGAAGTGTTTAAAGTTGTGACGCGTGATGGCGCGGGTTCTTTCGAGACGACTACCGAAATCGTACGTGAGTTCGATGAGATCATGTCCAGCTATGAATGGGACTTCTGATTTTTCATGAGCACAAACTTTTACGGCACTGTCTATTATGAATACGTCTAACCAAGAATCGACGGTTTCGGTATGGTAAGAGGGCCCAGAATCTACGATGTACAATGATTGAGCTAAAGCAAACTCTCGAAGGAACCTCGCCTCAAAGTTGTCATTTAGTAAATTGCAATTGAGATCACCCGCGAGGACAATATTTTCATATGCAAAAGCGAATCTAGTGAAAGTCTCTATGAAATCGCCGAAAAGAAATCCTTTGGGTCTTCTGTAGATCGAAGAGAATAAAAGAGGCTTCGCCATGGGACCACGTATATCTAGCAGAATGAACTCAGGGGTGTTTGAAAACTGGCTCGGGGAGGCTGCAAGAATTTGCACTTTGAGTGAGTTGTGTACGTAACATGCTACCCCTCCGCCCCGCTTACCGTCTCTGTCGTTACGTATTAGTAAATAATCCTGTATGTGCACTAAATCATTGGAGATACGCGCGTGTAGCCATGATTCGCAAACGGATATGATGTCGTAAAAGTTAGAAACTAAATGAGCTTTTACTTGATCGATGTGTGCCAATAAGGAGTTAGCGTTGAAGTGTGCTATTTTTAAGTTCGAGGAGTACGCTTGTGGTTGAACCCCGGCGTGAGGGTTACAGGAATGTCTCCCTTCCGGCTCGAGTCAAACGAGTTTAGCCAGATCAGCCTCGGAATCGATGAAAATAACTGGAGAGCCGTCGGCTTTACGTGCACGAATGGTTCCGGATCTGTACCAAACATATTTGTATTTTGTCTCGGCTGCTTTGGCCCTAGCTAGTCGCAAGAGATTGTAGATCAGGTCGGGTATGAGTTCGTTGATGTACACCGATCCCTGTCGGTCAAGTGCAAATACTTCACGTATTGGCAGATTGCCCTTCGCACGTTTTTTTGACAAAATGAAGTCTCTTACTGCTGGCGATTTGAGTGTGATGACAAATGATTTGGTCGAAGTGGCTGCGGCAGCATTGTCACCCACTGCACGTGATGAGATCTTACCAAACGTGCGTATGTCTAATATGTCGCTGAGCAAGTTAGATACACCGATCGCGTTGAATATTTTTTCGGTTATTATTTGAGCCGTATCGGTGACAGCGATGGGGATGCCTGACAACGTGATCTCAGCTGCGATATTGCGAGATTCGAAGGCTGCAAGGCGACGATTGACATCCACGATTTGGGTCTTTAGCAAGTCGTTTTCTTTTTTCATAGCTGATGAATCGGAGTGCATTTTGTCCAAGATGGTTTCAAGGGACGAAATTCTTGTTGCCATAGCTTCATGGGAAGATGAGAGGTACGTCACTTCAGTGCGAAGATCTGCTAATGTATCTTGAATTGTTCCCAATTTGCTGTCCGTTGAAGTGCTCGAGTATTGCAATTGACGCATAATATCATCCAACGTGACGGTAGATGTAGCCGTGACGTTCGATGCAACCGACTGAGGTTGGTGTTCGGGTGAGCCGTCGGGAGTGCGCAATGTAACATTGGAGCGTTGCATTGCGCATAGGTCGCAACGAAAATCGTCATCGTTCGGGTCATAATGAAATTTTTCTTCAGCGCATTTGACATGGTAAGAATTTCGGCAGTCTCCGGTGCAAACAACCGTATCATTTTGTCTGTTGCATAGCCGATTACATGATCCGCACCGTGTCGCCATCTCACCGGTGACCACGAATTAATTGATTGGATAAGTTTATAAAGGTTGTAGAAGTGACGAGATCTCGGTCGATAACGCCGAGAAAAGGATTAATTTCCGTGGTTAAGAGGGCAGTACGTGTAAACACGATTGTTGTGTGCTACACCTAGGTACTCCTTGTTGTTGACGATAATCTCGGACTCAAGCGGTGGGTGTAGCGGTGTGAGAGACAATGTATGTGGGCTTACGGAATTGTGTTGACGCGACTCCGTGCACGGACGAGCCGGAGTATTAGCGCGCGATCGAAGACGATACTATAGCTGCATGACTGTAGCGTTGCGAGATGTGTAGATATCGATATACTGTTGGCGAGATGTTCCCACGAAGGCCGGACTATAGTTCCGCGACTATCGCGTTTCAGCGAAAGACGCGACGATTACTTGGAAACCGATGAGTCAGCCATGATACGATCCCAGTCAGGTTAGAAAATCTGTCAGTTTGCTTCCACCGAATTTACACAGCTTATGTGCGGTCCAGGGCTCAGAGTTTGGTCGCATTCGGTGGAAAGCAAATTGTGCGTGCTTTTTGCCTGGAACAAAGACGCCCGAAGGCAGAGAGCGGCAGAACGAAGCCCAAAAGGTTGGAGTGAAAAAGGAGGCGAGATAAACACGTCTGATTCAACTCACCGCTGGAGAGAGAGAGGGAGAGAGAGAGAGAGGGAGAGGGAGAGAGAGAGAGAGAGAGAGAGAGAGAGAGAGAAACTTAAAATGGCTACGTCGTGGAATGCGGTCGCCTGGCATTCAATTAATTCTGAATTCTTGAATATCATTTACTTTTACATATTAAATAATATTGTTTTAACTTACGTGGTCGTCTTGTCAGACATTCTCTACTTTTTTGGTATACCCTCCCGTCTTTAATTTTTTTCGTTCGAGAGATACGCCTCTGCGGTCTGCGTGCTACACCGGTATGTGATTAGGAATCAGGAACAACAGCAATCAAAAATTCGAACTGAAACCCAAAGAAAATATGTACAGTAATAATCACTTAATAATGGAAACCAAAAAAAACTAACACTGGAAGTTATGAATAAGAATAAAATTGATAGCTAATTAATATAAATTAATGATAAGAACAATGAAAAATAAAAGAACTGTAATAATTTACAAAAAGCGAAGAAATAAGATAAAAAAGCCAATAATCATAAGCACGTAATCCAAACAAACTCGTCGAAACCGTCTTCACTCGTCACTGTCGCAGCTACGAATGACGCTCAGGACGACGAAATAAAGGATGTGCCTATCGCCTATATACGGAAAACGGTCGAGCCCACGGTACGCGGGATGCGGAAACAAAAAACACGCTCTTCTTATTGTACACATAAAAACGGACGGAACCTCCTATAAGCTGTAGTGTTTATGTGCGGTTGGTGGGAAATAAGGAAGCGACGAATCGTGAAACATTGTAATCGAGTCGAAGAGAAGCGAAAAATGAAACGCAATAAACTTGTTTTAAGCAAGCAATACTGGTTTCCTTAAAATATTATTTATCTGTAAAAAACATTTTCTTCGAGAAATACATACATTTATTGGCGTGTGGTCGAAAAAATAGTAGAGGAAAATAGTCCAGTCAAAAGCGGCCAAAGTCGAAAATTTGTGCGACCGTTTAGTGAAACATGTATTCCCATGTTAATCGACCCAGGCAATCCGAATTTCTAAGAATTTTAACTATTAACAGCGAAGAAAAGGGTTAAAAACCGAAAAATATGCGTTATTTCGAAAACGAAGCGGAAATCGCAAAATAGTTTCGACCGAAAGTTGTAGAATGGAATATTTTACCTGGTAGGTGTTCTTTTCTCTATCTCCAATAGTCTAGCCGTAAATAAAAAAAAAATCACACCAATAATATAAATGCGCGCGCGATGAAATCGAGAAGATTGAAGACCACTTGTACCTAACCGCCCCTTACTCTCACGCCGGTGCCAACATGCTTGGGCCGACGGTCTCCGAAAGTCGAACGGGTATCCTCGGCAGCCTAGTATATATACCTAAGCCGTCGGATTGTGAAGACTCCGCTACCGGCTATATTTCCTTTCGCACGAAATCTATCGAGACTATGTTTTTCACCTGACAGCTCTCCGGATCTTTGGCACGGACTGAACTAGAAAATGAGCGATAGGAATTCTAGAATACCGCTGTATATGAATTTGTTAATTATATGTATCAATAAAACATTGATATACCAAAATATTATTTTTTTAATTATGATAAGAAATAAACATTAAGCCGTGACCCCAACCGTTTTTTATTTTCCTGATCTTCAATTAATATTTTAATTAACAATAAATTACATCTATTATCTTATTAATTTTAATAATTATATCAATCTTCGTTTTATTTTACACATACATTATTCTTTGTTTAGGCTTATGAAAAAATGATCCTAAAAATTAAACTTTTTTTTGTAAAGTTTTAATATTATTAATATAAATAGTTCATTCTTAACTTTATCACTTCATTAAATTTATGAATGTTAAATAATTGAATTATTTAACATTTTAAGTTAAAAAACTATTAATCTTCAAAATAAAAATAAAAATTTACTTTTAAATCTTAATAATGTTATACTAAAGAATTAATCTTTTAAATCAAATTACAATTTATTACTTAAATAAACTTGAAATTTTTATTCCTAATATATCTTTAAATTTGCAATAATTTTTTTTAACTAAAAATTCATTGTAGAATGATTTTTTTTCTACTATTCATAATGATATTGGAATTCTTCATTTCATTTTGGGAATATTATCCGGTATAATAGGATCTTCATTAAGTTTATTAATTCGTATTGAATTCGGTAATCCTGGTTACTTAATTAATAATTATCAATTATATAATTCCATCATTACACGTCGTGCATTCATTATAATTTTTTTATAGTTATACCTATTATAATTTGAGGATTTGGCAATCGAATAATTTTTTTAATATTAGCAGCCCCAGGTATATCATTTCCACGCATAAATCATTTGCGAATTTGACTTTTACATCCTTCTATTAATTTATTAATTATAGGAAACCTGTTTCATTAAATTTATATCATGAAAGAATATCATTAGATATAGCCATTTTTCTCTTAAACTATACCATATACTTTCCCATATTTGGTTTCCTATATAATTTTTAACCGAAATGAAAAAAAAAAACTTTTTGTTCTATTCGTATAATTTATGCAATATTAGCTATTCGATTTTTAGGATTCATTGTATGATCCCATCATATATGTACAATTGACATAGATACTCGAGCTTATTACACTTTAGCAACTATATTGATTGCAATCCCTACAGGAATTAAAGTTTTTAGATGATTAGCTACCATTCATGGATCAAAAATTAAATTTAATTCTTCAAACCTTTGAAAATTAAGATTTGTATTTTTATTTGTAATTGGAGGATTAACTGGAGTAATTCTAGGTAATTCATCGAGCGATATTACTTTACATGGTATTTATTATGTGGTAGCTCATTTTTATTATGTATTATCGCTGGGAGCTGTATTGGCTATTATAGGAGGTTTTATTTATCGACATCCATTAATAAATGGCCTAAGATTACATAAAAAATTGTTAAAAATTCAATTGTATAGAATATTTTTCGAGTTAATTTAACTTTTTCCCCCAACGATTTTAGAGTCCAAATGGAATACCTCGACGATATTCTGATTATCCTGATTCATATATAACTCAAAATACTTTTTCGTTTATAGGATCTTTAATTTCAATATTAAAAATTATATATTTTATTTTTCTAATATAAGAACGAATATCACCTCAACGATTAAATCTTTTTTCAATGTATACAATTTCTTTAATTGAATGATTAAGAATATTTTACCCCCCATTAAATCATAGATTTAATTAAATTCCTTTATTATATCATAATTAATTCACTATACATTAATAAAATTGCTAGCTCATCAATAATTAATATACAATATGCTAATTCACCGTTAATAGAAAACAAAACAAATTTATGATCATTCATTAATAAAGTTATTGCTAATTACGATTACAATTATTTATATTATTTTTTCCCCATTAATTAATAATCTGAATAATAAGTTTATTCAACAAAATCAAAATATTGAAATTGTTTGAACATTAATTCCGATATTAATTTTAATTTATCTAGCAATTCCTTCATTAAACGTTTCATATTTAACAGATGAAATTTATATATCAACTCTAATAATTAAATCTATTCGACATCAATGTTACTGATCTCATGAATATTCAGATTTTAATCAAATTAAATTTCATTTATTTATAATTAAAAATAATGATATGGACATAAATCCATTCCGTTTATTAGATGTTGATAATAATATAGTTATTCCATATAAAAATCAAATTCGTATATTAATTAATTCTTCAGATGTAATTCATTCCTGAAATGTTCCATCATTACGTGTGAATATTGATTCCATCCCTGGCCGAAGTAATCAAACTTCAATTAATATAAATCTATCTCGATTATATTATGGACAATGTTCTAAAATGTGTGGTATAACTCATAGATTTATACCTATTGCAATTGAAAGAACTAATCATGAAAATGTTATACAATGAGTTATTTCTTATCCATTTTCATTGGATGACTGAATTTAAAGTTTCAATCTCTTAAATGAATATACAGTAATTAAAATTACCTCTAATGAAAGAAATGAGTTAAAATATAACATTAAAATGTCATTTTTTAATTATTAAAATTAATATTTTTTATATTCCACAATTATAACTATACAATTGAGTCACTTCAAATATAATTTGATTTAGATTGAAAAATATTAATTCGTATAATCATAAAAATTTAAAAAAATGTAAGCTAAAATGATAAGAAATTTATTTTCTATTTTTGATTCTAATACCAATTCAATAGTTGATTTTAGTTGAATTTCTTCTATTCAAATTTTGTTATTATTTCAATATTATTTCGAAAAGTTGATTCTCGATTAATTAATTTTTTTAATTTTATTCGAATAACTTTATTCAAAGAATTAAAAATTATTTTATTGAATAAATTTATTTGTTTTAATATAATTCATTTCACTATTTTATTTATATTAATTTTAAGAAATAACTTTATACATTTTTTCACAAGTCCCATATATTTTTACAAGTTCAAGACATTTAATTTATTCAATTGATATTTCCCTTCCATTTTGATTTGGTTTAATAATTTTTCTTTGATTAAGCCAATACAAACTTTGCATTTACGCATGTAATCCCTGAAAAGACCCCCTTCCTTTTAATGCCTTTTATAGTTTTAATTGAAACAACTAGAAATATTATTTATCCTTTAACTTGATAAATTCGATGATCACCAAATGTATTTGCAGGATATTCACTTTTAACTATAATAAAAGAATCAGCTATTTCATCAACAATAATTTTATGACATGTTATTATTTTAACACAAATTATTTTATTAATATTAGAATTTAGAGTTTCTATCATTCAATCTTGTCTTTACTGTATTAAGAACTTTCTACACAAAGAAAACAAATTATGTTAAACTCATTATTAAACAAAATTTCTTATAACCATCCTTTTCATATAGGCGTTTCCACTAATAGAGCTTGACCTTTAAAAAGGGTACCCTTCTTTACGTCGTTTCAACGAAATGCTCTATTTCCGCTCTTTTCATTTCAGTGTACGAAATATTAGCAGGTATTAACGGATTTGTTATTTTCCATGCCCTACCTAACCCCCTCGAAGACAGGGGGCACGTTGGCGCGCCGCGCCGGCGAAAGGGGAAGCCGCTGTCGTACCTCTGGGCTGCCGAAAATACCCGATCGAACGTCGGGGACCCCCGAACGAAGCGCGGTAGCGGCCGTGCGAGAGCGAGAGAGAGGAGGTACCAGCGATGCTCATACCTCTCGATTTTGTCACGTCCTTGTACCTCTAGTCCAGTCAAAAGTGGCCAAAGTCGAAAATTTTTGCGACCGCTTAGCGAAACATGTATTCCTATGTTAATCGACCCGGGCAATTCGAATTTCTAGGAATTTTAACTATTAACAGTGAAGAAAAGGGTTAAAAACCGAAAAATATGCATTATTTCGAGAACGAAGAGGAAATCGCAAAAAAGTTTCGAACAAAAGTTGTAGAATGGGAGATTTTACCTTGTAGGTGTATACGATTTTTTTCTCTATCTCTAATAGTTTAGCTGTAAATTAAGAAAAACCAATTCACACCAATACTATAAACGCGCGCGTGACGAAATCGAGAAGATTGAAGACCACTGGTACCTAACCGCCCCTTACTCTCTGGCCGGCGCGCTGCACGTGCTTAGGCCGACGGTCTCCGAAAGTCGAACGGGTATCTTCGGCAGCCTAGTATATATAGCTAAACTGTCGGATTGTGAAGACTCCGCTACCGGCTATATTTCCTTTCTCACGAAATCCATCGGGATTGAGTTTTTCACCTAACAGCTCCCCGGCTCTTCGGCACAGACTGAACCAGAAATAGGAATTCTAGAAATACCGCTGTATATCAATTTGTTAATTATATATATTAATTAAACATTGATATACCAAAATATGAATTTTTTATTTATGATAAGGAATAAAAATTAAGCCGTGGCCCCAACCCCTTTTTATTTTCCTGGTCTTCAATTAATATTTTAATTAACAATAAATTACATTTATTATCTTATTAATTTCAGTAATTATATCAATCTTATTTTTATTTTGCACACGTATTATTCTTTCTTTAGGCTTATGAAAAAATGATCTTAAAAATTTATCTATATTATAAAGTTTTAATATTAATAATATAAATAATTTATTCATAACTTTATTTATCAGTTCATGACATTTATGAATGTTAAATAATTGAATTATTTAACATTTTAAGTTAAAAAAACTATTAATCTTCAAAATAACAATAAAAATTTACTTTTAAATCTTGATAATGTTATAGTAAAGAATTAATCTTTCAAATGAATTTACAATTTATTACTTAAGTCGGACACATTACTTAAAATTTTATAACTAATATATCTTTAAATTTGCAATAATTTTTTTAAACTAAAAAATCATTCTAAAATGTTTTTTTTCTCTACTAACCATAATGATATTGGAATTCTTTATTTTATTTTGGGAATATTATCTGGTTTAATAGGATTTTCATTAAATTTATCAATTCGTATAGAATTCGGTATCCCTGGTTACTTCATTAATAATTATCAATTATATAAATCCATCATCACACGTCATGCAGTGATCATATTTTTTTATAGTTATACCTATTATAATTGGAGGATTTGGGAATTGTATAATTCCCTTAATATTAGCAGCCCCAGATACATCATTGCCACGCATAAATTATTTGCGATTTTGACTGTTACATCCTTCTATTAATTGATTAATTGTGAGAAACCTATTTCATTAAATTTATATCATGAAGGAAGATCATTAGATATAGCAATTTTCTCTCTTAATCTCGCAGGATTATCCTCAATTATAGGAGCAATGAATTTTATTACCACAATCATAAATATAAAAAATGTTATATTGTTATTTGTTAAATGTTATTTTTGAACAAATTATTGTATTTTCATGATTAATATTTTTTTTTCAACAAATTATTGTATTTTCAAGATCAATATATTTTTTTCAAGTTTTACTTGCACAGCCTTTTCGGCTTTTTACAAGGCTCCACTACTCATATGTCCACCGCTCTACACTTGTTCTTTGTCTCCATCATCCCCCCCCTTGCGTCCACAGCCGACTTCCTCGTCCGTATCGTATTCACCATGCATATCTCATGTTTTCGCCAGTCATGGGCATAGGGAAACTGCCGAAAACCTATACCGATACAGTCGGTCCCAAGTTCGCCTCCCAGTCACGGAACTAGTCTTTTGCCGAGAAAATGTCGAAGAAAAACATTTCCTGACGAAAGTACGCGACTGGGATTCTAACCCGCGACCTCCCGATCCACTGGCCCGCAACGCTAACCACCAGACCAACTCATCGGGTTTTTTTTCATGATTAATTTTAATTACAACAACTTTATTATTATGAGCTGTTTCTGTATTAGCAGGGGTCACTTTACTTTTAACAGACCGACATTTAAATGCAATTTTTAATCCATCAGGTGGAGGAGATCCAATTCTATACCAACATTTATTTTGATATTTTGGACATCGTGAAGTTTATATTTTACTTTTACCAGAATTTGGTTATACCATATAATTTCCCATATTTGGTTTCCCATATAATTTTTTACCAAAATGAAAAAATAAGGAACTTTTTGTTCTATTCGTATAATTTATGCAATATTAGCTATTCGATTTTTAGGATTCATTGTATGATCCCATCATATATGTACAATTGACGTAGATACTCGAGCTTATTACACTTTAGCAACTATAATGATTGCAATCCCTACAGGAATTAAAGTCTTTAAATGATTAGCTACCATCCATGGATCAAAAATAAAATTTAATCCTTCAAACCTATGAAGATTAGAATTTGTATTCTTATTTGTAATTGGAGGATTAACTGGAGTAATTCTGCGTAATTCACCAAGTGATATTACTTAACATGATACTTATTATGTAGTACCTCATTTTCATTATGGGAGCTGTATTTGCTATTATCGGAGTTTTTATTTATCGATATCCATTAATAAACGGCCTAAGATTACATAAAAAATTATTAAAAATTCAATTGTACAGAATGTTTTTCGAATTAATTCAACTATTTCCCCCATCGATTTTTGGGTCTAAATGGAATACCTCGACGATATTCTGATTATCCTGATTCATATATAACTTAAAATATTTTTTCTTTTATAGGATCTTTAATTTCAATATTAAAAATTAAATATTTTCTTTTTCTAATATGAGAATGAATATCACCTCAACTATTAAATTTTTTTTCAATGTATACAATTTCTTCAATTGAATGATTAAGAATATTGTACCCCCCATTAAATCATACATTTAATTAATCTGCTTTAATATATCATAATTAATTCACTCTAAATTAATGCAATTTCTACCTAATTTATCATTAATACACAAGATGCTAATTCACAATTTACAGAAAACTTAAAACACATTTATGATAATTCATTAATAATGTTGTTGCTAATTACGATTATAATAATTTATATTATTTTTTTATCATTCATTAATAATTTGAATACAGTAGAACCTCGATTATCCGAACCAATTGGGACCGAGACTAGTTCGGATAATCATAAGTTCGGATAATCGAAATGTGGGTTTTTTGGGACGAGATCATAAACAACATCTTTTTATATAAAAATACATACATATACATAAAAATTTGACATACATATTAGCGTTGAAATATATATGTATTTTAAACACCTCAAAAAAGTCGAATGCTTTTTTAAATATTTAAAAAAAAATAAAATCGTCTTTTTTTCCGTGACGAACGGCTGTAACGCGTTTTTGAGCGGCTTAGTCTCGCAGCCGTTTGAGAAGGAGAAGTTGCGTTGGGTTGCTCATTGTTGCTCACGGCGGTGGCAGCAAGCAAGAATGTATCTTTTCCGCCAACGTTCGGATAATTGAGCGTTCGGATAAACTAAATCATCGTTCGGATAATTGAGGGTTCGGATGATCGAGGTTCGGATAATCGAGGTTTTACTGTAATAAGTGTATTAACAAAATCAAAATACTGAAATTGTTTGAACATTAATTCCGATATTAATTTCAATTTATCTAGCAATTCCTTCATTCAACGTTTTATATTTAACAGATGAAATTCATATTTCAACTCTAACAATTAAATCTATTGGATATCAATGTTACTGATCTTACGAATATTCAGATTTCAATAAAATTAAATTTCATTTATTTATAATTGAAAATAATGATATAAACATAAATAATTTCCGTGTATTATAGTTGATAATAATATAATTATTCCAAATAAAAATCAAATTCGTATATTAATTAATTCTTCAGACTTCCGTTTCCGGAGTGGATGAGAGAGCGTGTGTGAGACAGCTGGGAAGGAAAGCGGGGAAAAGTGAGTGTGAGGGTGGTGGAAAAAAGCGAAAGTGAGGTGAACGGTGAAGGGGAAAGTGGGGAGTGTGGTGGAGAAGGAAAAAACAGGGCGGCGGGAGAACTGAAGCAGGAAGAGGAGGTGAAAGGTGGAAGCGAGGTTAGAAAGGAAGGGCGAGGGAGGGGCGGTGAGGCAGAGAAAATGGGAAGGGAAGGAGAAGGCGAGTGGAATCGGTGGGACGGCAGCGGCAGAGGACGGCGGAGATAGGAAGCGGTTGGAGAAAGGAACGCACAGTGGGGCAGAATCCCAAAAAGCTGGCCAAAAGTCAAATTTTTGAGTTGTATATATTCGTCTATATATGTTCAGATCTTGTTTACTGATAGTCCTAGGACGAAATTCCGGACCGGGCAGGTTTATACCTGCTCTAGGGTCGCCTCGACATCAGTCGAAATTCAGCCGCCGTTCGGTACGCATTAAACAAGCGTACGCGTCGAAAAATTCTTGCCTGTTTCGAAGTGCTGTGAAACGGACGAAAGTGTCTCAATTTTAATTCTGCAAAATGGAAAAACTTTCTGAAGGTATGCAGAAAATATAATTATGCACAGTTATTGCTTATTTTATGTTTGAAATATCTAAATTTTGCAACAAGTAAACATAAAAAATTATACATTTTTTTTCGAAAATCGATTTTCTAAAGTAGTTTTAAAAATGTCTCCGCGAGTCTCGACCTTGTTTCAACAAGAAACTGATAGTGTACAGTACTAAATATAATATACTAAAAAACTGGCTGCTCAGGAGTGCTCAACGAATAGTTAGACTAATTTTTAGGGAGAAATACGTGGCGCGACATTAACGGACGTGTGAATGTAATCCATTGATTATTACGTTACAGCGCGTTGGTATATTTTCTGTCTATTAACATAGATTAATATTTATTTATCAATTCCATTTGTAGTGTGTTCATTTATTGATTAATATTCATAGATCATTTAAATTTTAATACAGTAATTTATTATTCTAAATGTACGCTTTACGAAAATCTCAACATTTTATAAAATATTCCTGCAAGAACTCTCAGTAGCTAGAACTGTGTTTCCCCCATGTTTGTACGGCGTAACGGTTTTCGGCAGTAAAGGTGTATTAGTGTATACGTACATAGTGTATACGTAGTGTAGACGGCGATTCGGCAAGGACTGACGAGGGGCTCCTAGAGCAGCCATGTATGAAAGAAAGGAGCCCGCCTGCTGTTCAGGCTTTATTATACCTGTTGTATACTGACACAGAGGTGATTCTCGTAAAGACAGATTTCATGTAATTTCCGTTTTTTTCGTGCAGAATGTATGTAAATATATTTGTTATTCATTTATATCATAAATATTCGTTTTCTTTATAAATATAAAATCATTTTTAGTAGTAATAAATTATTTTTGTACATTTCGAGTCAGAACACCGTATATAGTTTTGTTAAGTATAAAATGATTTCAAAATAATGTCATTCAATTTTGTACATGTTTATATTGGTATTTTACAGAGTCTTCCCAATCTTCAAATATGGAATTATCAAGAAGAGATGTTTTTTTCATGGTGAAAGACAGTTTAAAAAACGAACAGAAATTCGTTATTGGAGTTTTGAAAGATGCAATTTTCAAGAAAACAGAACATGCGATACAAGTAGACGAGGATGAAAAGTCATTAGGACTGTTATTTGCAAATTTTCGATCCAGATGGAAAGCAGCAAATAGAGGCCAAGAAAAGTTTCTAAAAAATAATGAAGAATGGTTGAATGGCACCGTATGTTTTTCAACATTATCTGATACTGAATGCACAACATCAACATCTGAGAAGATTGTGAAGAATGATGAAAAAGGAACATCTGGACGACCTTCGAAATCCTTTGCTTCATCCAGCGATAGATCTAAGAGGCGAAAGACTGAAGAAATACGTTCTACTTTATCTACAGAAGAATTGACGTATGCTGCTCAAATAAGTTTAAGGACTTCTGGTCAAGTGGATGCTGCTCAAGTTCTTAAAGATGTCACATTAACCAGCCCAACAAGAGCCTCAAAATATATAGCTGCTGTTCGGTCAAAAAATGAGACACCTTTAACCCCAGACGAAGCACTTTCTTTGATGATCGAGAAAGGAGAATCAAAGCGCTCTTATCAGCTATCAAGAAATGCAGCTAGAGCACGTAAATGCAAATTATACCCATCATACCATGAAGTAGAAAAAGCAAAAAATCGTTGTTATCCATCAGTTGTGTACATGAATATTACTGAGTCGTGCGCACAAATTAAACTACAGGCTTTACTTGATCATACCACATACAGAATTATACAACTTCAGGCTGATGTCATCGATACTCTAAATTCTGAAATTCTGCAAAAATTAGTACTTCACTGTAAATGGGGATGTGATGGAAGCAGCGGTCAAAGTGTTTATAAGCAAAAATTTGATGAGGCTGGAAAATCTGATGAAAGCATTTTTTATACTTCTCTGGTACCTTTGCAATTAATCTACAACAATCACGAGACGGATGAAGGAACTATTGTGTGGAAAAATCCTAAACCTTCATCTCCTCGATTCTGCAGACCAATACGATTGCAGTTTGTACATGAAGATGTACAATCAACATTGAAAGAAGTTACCGACATTGAACAGCAGATTGCGGGTCTTGCACCATACACTACTGAACAAAATGAAAAATCAATTTCAGTAACCTATTGTATGTCGTTTACGATGATAGACGGCAAAGTCTGTAACGCTGTAACCGGTACCACTTCTGCACAACGCTGCTTCCTGTGCAAAGCCACCTCTAAAGATTTTAATAACATCGACAAAATTATAAAAATGGACATTACTACAGATAATTTAAGATTTGGCATATCTACATTACATGCGTGGATTCGTTTTTTCGAGTGCTGTTTGCATTTGTCGTATAAGCTCACAACTCAAAAGTGGCAAGCTCGTGAAGAGGAAGTGAAAAAGATTGTGAAAGTACGCAAGGAAGACATACAGACTCAATTTAAGACAACACTGGGGCTTATCATTGATCGACCAAAGCCAGGATATGGCAGCTCAAACGATGGAAATACCGCCCGCCGCTTTTTCGAAAATGCTAATATATCTGCTGAAATAACAGGAGTCGATGAAAATTTAATTCACCGATTTCATGTTATTTTGCAGGCAATTTCGAGCGGGTATGATATAGACGAAGAAAAATTCAAAGACTATTGTGTAAATACTGCCCGTTTATTCGTTGCTTTATATCCATGGTATTACATGCCAACATCTGTGCACAAAGTGTTGATGCACGGAGCAGAAATTGTAAAATATGCCCTTTTACCGATCGGACAACTTTCTGAAGAGGCCCAAGAGTCACGCAATAAGGACATAAAGAACTACAGGTTACATCATTCAAGAAAATGCTCTCGAGAATCGAATATGAGAGACATTTTCTATAGGCTCTTAGTATCATCAGATCCATTTCTCTTAAGCATCAGGAAATTGCCCCAGAGACCGGCGAAATCTTTACATAAAGAAGCTATAGAAATGTTAAAACAATCTGAAGTCACCAGACAAGAGATAAGGAACGATTCCGATTTGGATACAAGTGGGTCAACATCAGAATCCGAATCGAATGATTTCAACATTGAAGATGACATACAAGATTTTTGTTACTAGAAGTAAATAACAGATAGTTGATTTATTGCAAATTTTGTACTCAAGAAATTGTTCAAAAATAAAAACATGGCTCAAGAGATTTTCTACTCATTTAAACCTAAAAATATTATGAAACATTTTCTATTAAAAAATATTTAAAAATTGAAAATTTTTGTCGAATCGTCTATATATCGCGTCTGCTATTTTGAAAATTAACATTCCTATAACAAATTCGTAATCAGCGATCCCAAAAACCCTTAAGAAATATGATTGGGTATTTTTTATTGAATTATTTGACTAATTGGTTGAATTATGTCCGCCATTTTGGGTCCGCCATTTTGAAAATCGTAATTCTGATAACAGATTCGTATTCAGCGACCCCGAAAACCCCCGAGAAGAGAATTGAAGATCATTTTGGACACTTTCCGAATTTTGGCCAGCTTTTTGGGATTCTGCCCCACTGTGCGGCGCCCCACCGCAGTGGTGCATCGTGCTGACGAGCGGGCCGTTTGGGTTACGGGTGGAGGCGGGAGACCTCCGCGCCGCGCTTCTAGAGAGAAGCTTTGCCTGCTCTCGCATGGTGACCCGGGGATACGATCCCCGAGAGCCTCCATGTTACCTAGGAGGAAAGGTCCCGATTTGTTACCGTTCCGTTTTCGGGGTAACTCGGGCAGAAAATATAGATTCCGAAAGGAATATTCTATCAGAATATTCCAGTTCTCGAAATAATATTTCAGCTCTCGATATTATACGAGATAAAGTTCTCGCTTGAACCGGCGATTTCGCATGGTCCGATCCCGTGAGCGTGTTGACATTTTTTTGGTCTACGCGCTCGGTCTCGCTCTCGCATAATCCCTCGCACGCCGGCCTTGGTCGCGCGAGGTACAGAGTTGCTACCGAATCTTCGCGTGAGACGGTTGTCTCCCAAATCGCGATCGCTCCCGATTTTAGAGATATCGTAAAAGAGTTGTCGATCAGGCGTCGCGATGGAGAGACGTGTCGTGTCTCTCTCGCGCCCGTGACGTCGCGCTCTCGTTCTCGCGTTAGAGGCATGTCGTCGTGCTCTCTCGTTCACTTGCGTGTGACGTTTCCGCGTGCACTTCGCGTTCGCGTTGGGTTCGTTTACGTAAAAAGTTCACGGGTGGTTAACCCACCGGCTCCCGCACAATAAAATAAAACTTCGTTTTATTTTATCGTAATGTTACCGGTGTCGCGTAGTGACAGCTAAGCTACTCCCCAGTGAATCCCGACCCCTCTACCACAACCCACAGCCTGAGCGGCCGTGTTGTACCGCAACCGTCCTCCCGTGTAAGTGCATCCAGTTAGTCCGGTCATGATTCCGGCGATCCAAAAATCAGGGAGGTCTCCAGACTGCCAGGTCATACCGGTTATGATTCCGGTGAAACAAAAATCACGTAGTTCTCCAGCTCCGATGGTGGGTCAGGGCGGATCCCCCTGACCCCAGGGCATACCGGTTGAGAAATCCAGTGAAACAAAATTCTCTGGCGCCCCGGGTATTGCGGATGCACGTGCGCGGGGTGGACGGCCGAAGGTGACGGTTTCTCGCACCAGATCCCGATTTGAATTCTCGAGTTCTCGTTTCCGTGGTAAGAGAAAATATCGCCCGTCACATTCATTCCGAGACATCACTATCGAAATTTGATGTCTTTGTCCCTCCACCTATCGGATTCTATCGAAAGAGTGGGAGGGCGGGAGAGAGAGAGAGAGAGAGAGAGAGAGAGAGAGAGAGAGAGAGAGAGAGGGAGAGGGAGGGAGGGAGAACGCGACATTTATTTTGCGCCCTGGGACAAGTTCTCTCAAGCACTAAAGCAGAGAGACGGAGAGACACAATGTAACACTCAGTTCTGTAGAGGCAGTATAGTGATTTTTTTTAGTTTTTGTATTACTCTTTGGATTAGTTTAGTCTTTGAATTTTTTATGGCATTTTCTAGCATTCACTGGATATTCAGTAGAAAAAAAATGTTACGGTACAAATCTTGAGCGTGAAATGTAGCAACAAAAATCTGTGCAAAATTTTAGATAGACGACAGGTATTGGCTTTTCAGAAGTATACCCACGTTCTACTGTGAACTGCCATCTATTCCTATTTTTTCTAACATTTTAAAAAATGCAAAAAATGTAAACAAAATAATGACAACCATAAACGCTTTCTATGTTTTGTGTAACAAAGAGGCTATTTCACGTAAAGCAGACCCGATTCTGAGGCTGAATCGTTTACAATACAAATAAATACATGTATGCGCAAATAGACTAGTTTTGTACTTACGTTGTTACGTCCTGAAGGGACGATTTGTTTTATGTTTGGGTTCTTTTATTGTTAATGTTTTCAGGGATAACCGCACGTCCCATACGGGCCCGGCAACTCTCCTGTGGAGGAAGGATTAGTAGGGGAAGAAATTCTAACTCGCTGCAACTGGATTAAACATGTTTATTGGTTTTACTTACGATCGTAGTCGCTCCGTTGCGCGGGGACAGGCCCGCCGCGCTACTCTCTCTCTCTCTCTCTCTCACTCTTCCGCGGGGACAGTTCCCCCGCGAGTCTCTTCCGCACACCGCGCGCCGCACTTAAAGGTCCTCTAATTTTTGATCGGGGGCTCGTCGTATGCCCCGATCCTCTTTTCACTATAAGGAGTATGATAGTTTATGATAGCAGTGGTGTCTCTGTGCGGGTCCGGGTCGTTAACCTGGGCTTATTACACCGCCGCGAGACCGGTGCTATTAGGGCTTTCTAATAGAGACTCACGATTCTATGCGGGTTCGCCTGGTGGTTATGCCGGGACTTAGTACACCGCCGCGAACTCAGCTCTATTAGGAGTTTTTCTCAGACTCCAGGAGCTAACCGTGGACAAATCGGAACTAACGATGTTGGTTGCCACCGGACCGACATCGGCCCGGCGGCTATCAACCCGGTGGGGGTTTTTTTTGTCCACGATCACGGAAACTTGCCCGCTCCCGGGGTCCCACGGTCGAACTCCGCTGATCAGGTGATTTCCGATCAGCGGAATCCGACCGGGCACATCCGGCCTCACTTCGGCGATTTTTACCCGACACCACACAAAGACACGAGGCGACGGAGTCGCCGGAAAGCAAAAATTAATAATAATAATAATAAAACAACGTTACGGGACGTGACAACGTGTACATTACCATAGATGCAGATGCCATTTTTTATTGGATATCCATCATCGACCGACCGAAGCATTATCATTCAAGTCTGCATAGGTTGGAAAACGGCAATTTAAAACAGATACAGGAAACTGATTCGAACGGATATAAGTTTGACTCATATTTTCATACAAACACCCGAACTTCATTATTAAGCTGAATCTTTGACTGTACGAATAAATGCCGAGATGCGCAGATACATTGTAATCTGCATCAACATATGCATTCACATAGACTTAAAGGTCAGTTTTGCATTCGATAATCCATATAGAGCCCTATCTGAAATATTCTCTTTTCACCCTGGATAAGTTTAGAAACTCTGATTAAAACATATACAGGTTAAACCCATATTTACCAATAAGATCGATGAATCTGTATATCCCCATTAAATGTTAATCAGTCAATACCAATTACTGCTGACGAAGTGACTCATCTGAAATATCTGATTCATTCATATTAAAAACGTACATTTTTATCAGAAAATGATGCGTTTTTATCCATGGAATCACAAATTCTATCCCATACAAAACTTGGTCCTAATATATCTGTCTTTTCTCATAAGGCGAAATAAGTACAGTTTAATACGTATCAGTTTATGCATTCGAGATCGGATAGCAAAAAATCGCGGACTTTTCCGTTTTTATGCACATTCGCTTCCAAACGGTCAAGTCCATTTGAAACTTATAAATATATAACTTGTGGAAATACAATTAGAAAAATATTTATTTCAAATCCGTAGCTGCTGATGAATGCACGCAACTTGTCAATCAATGTAGAATGCAGTTTTGATCCAGTAGATTGCACCTACGTAATTCCCTATAGATTCCATTTGGCTCATAAAAACAATAGAATCTGATACATTCCATATCGGTTTATCCAAATAGAAACCGTATATGCGAACATTCCAATGAGTCCAGATAAATTACGAGAATCCGCTATCTGTGCTGCCAATAGACCAAACAGCAATGTATCGGATCTTTATCGTTGGCTATAGGATCGTATCGGACCTTTGTAACAGGGCTCCTCTTAGGGCATCTCGTTCTCCGATTTCTTGTTCCCATTTCTCGATTACCTCGGCCCAAAAGTAGATTGCGGGATCGACTACAAAAAATACACATTATCTACAAAAATATATATATCAGTATGTATCCAAGGTCATCGCGCATTTGCGACAAAAAATGGACCTGAAAAATATGACCTCCTCAATTGTCTATATCTCCTAATACTAATAATAATTATAATGATATTAACAGTGAACACTTTTAATCAAAGTTGAAAGTATAATATTAAGTCAGCGAAAAATTAAAAAAAATGAATATTTGAGGATAAGAAACAAAATACTTTTCTTTTTTTACAAACGAATCGTTAAAAACAATATTTATAACAATTTTTACGATATTTCAGGTTTGTGCAAAGGCCACTAAATTAAAGAATATCTGTATAAAATTTCAAGTTGATTGGTTCATTACTTTTTGAGTTACATTCCACGTTGCAAAAAAAAACGTTTCGAGCAAAACGCGTTTGAAATTTTCGTCCTTGAAAAGTACGAGACGAGGGCGCAGCGGAAGACCGAGAGTGTACCGGGACGCGGGATTGGAAACATTATTGAAGGAAAATTCGAGCCAAACGATTTATTGTTATGTTTTATTCAAATACTTCGAATAAACATAAAGATTTCGACGTACGGTCGAATACTTCCAATAAAACAAAAACTACCGTTCTTTCACAATAAATGCCCAGTTTTCGATTTGAAAAAACGGCGGAGACTTATTTCTTCATGAAATAAATACTTTTCTTCATTTACCTTGAGAAACGGGAGAGTCAAAGCGGAAAGAATTGCGTAAAAGAAAAACTTACCCTGTGAAAAAAGTTTTGTTGGGAAGTAAAGTTATCGCACGTCGATAGGCTCACTGCGCACGCGTGAGCAAAACTTAGTGTTAAGGCGCCGGAGCGCACTACTTGCGTTGCCGGTAATTTTTCGTTAGTTGGTCCGTGACCGTTGCCCACTAGACGTGTGCAATAAGAAGTTCCTTTGTTAACACAAAACTAATAAAGCGTACTATATGTATTGAAAGTTATCTTTCTCTTCAACCCTATCGTCTCTCTTTCCCTTCGATAATCTCAACAGGTTATGGGCCCAGGCAAGCAGCCTGCGTAACACCCGATTATCGAAGTCAGAGAACGATAGAGAGAAAACGGTTATCTCGATTTTTTCTTCCTTTGTGGTCGACACGTGGTCGCCATTGTAGTGTACCGGTAAACGCGTACGGGAAAATCGAACGAAAATGGCGGAATCAACTCTGATAAAGAACATCAAGAAGTTTGATGGCTCGAATTTTCAAGCGTGGGAATTTCGAATGAACTCGATGCTTATCGCGAACGCGATTCAAGACGTCGTAACGGGCGCGCGAGTGATGCCGGCAGACGCAGATTCGGCCGATGGCAAAAAGTGGGTGAAAGACAACGCGACGGTCATGTGCATAGTTTCCTCGTCGATAGAGGATTCCCAGCTCGACTGTATGCTCAACTGCACCACAGCGAAGCAAATGTGGGACAAATTGGTGAGAATTCACGAGCAGAAATCAATGTCGAACAAGATGCTCTTGCTTCAAAAGTTCCACGGACATCGCATGGAATCAAACGAGTCGGTTGTACAACACGTGTCCCGGGTACAAAACATGGCGTCTCAACTGAAGGATCTCGGAGAAGCGATTTCGGACACGGCCATAATGGCGAAGGTTCTTGGCAGCCTACCGGTAAAGTACAACGCTCTCCAGACAGCATGGGACAGTGTACCCGAAGAAAGACAAACTCTTGATAATCTATTAGAACGATTATTGAAGGAAGAAAGAAGACTCGAAGGTGACGATGACGTCACTCGAGCGTTAGCCGCTGTTAGTCTTGGCGGGAACAAAAAGAAAAAGTTCGCCGCGAATCAAAACAATAACAGTGAGAAAAACCGCGAAAGTAGAAATACGAGTGTCGAGTGTTTCTATTGTAAAAGGAAAGGACATCTTGCTCGCGATTGCCGGAAAAAGAAAAGGGACAAAGACAATGCCGGAGAAAACCCTCGCGAGTGTGCGTTCGTCGCTTCGACAAGTGAACAAAAACAGCGACAAGTGAAATCGGAGACAGTGCCGAGTAGTGAGGTCGTAGAACGACTCATGGCAGTCGACACAAGCGATGTCTGAATTACCGACAGCGGTGAGTCCAGGCATATTACTTACCGACGGGACTGGTACAGTGAGTTCGAACCAAGCAGTGGCGAGTCGATATCGCTCGGGGACAATGGTGTGTGTGACGTTACCGGTAGTGGCGCTGTGCTCATCGATAGACTAGTGAACGGTAAATGGTGTGAAGCTCGAATCGAAAACATGCTCTACATTCCGAAGATTCGAAAGAACTTGTTTTTAGTTGGCGTATGCACTGAAAAGGGTTTCGATGTTTTGTTCAAAGGAAAACTAGTGACAATTAACCGTGACGGTGAAGTTTTCGGTATCGGTGTGCAACAAGACAATCAGATTTACCGAATGCTCTTTAAAGTGAGAAAACCAAGTGTTGCGAGAGAAGCAAATGTGTCAACTGTCAACTTGCGTGTCTGGCATGAACGAATGGGACACGTAAACAATAAAGTTTTGCGCGAAATTACGCAAAAGGGGCTAATTCGCGATGCGAAATTAGCGGACATTGACGATTTCTTCTGTGAATCGTGTGCCTTCAGAACAGCACACAGGCTTCCGTTCAAGAAGAACGAGACAAAAAGAAACACACAACCGGGAGAATACATACATTCGGACGTATGCGGACCATTCTCAACAGAGTCGATCGGTGGTGCAAGATTCTGCATAACCTTCAAGGACGAGGCATCAGGATTTCGGTATGTTTACTTCATGAAACACAAATCTGATGTTTTCGACATTTTCAAGAAATACGAAAAGTTGATCGCCAACAATTTCGGCAAGCCGATGAAGGTGTTACGTACGGACAATGGTCGAGAGTATTGCAACCGTGAAATGAAGCGATATTTCGAGGCTCGTGGTATCGAGCTGGTAAACACGGCACCTTACACTCCCCAGCAGAACGGGAAAGCCGAGCGCGACAACAGAACGGTCATTGAGAGTGCGCGCACGATGATAACGGCAAAGAAACTTCCTGTGTCGCTATGGGCGGAAGCAGTCGGCACAGCAGTGACTGTGCTCAACCGAGTTCTGGCTACCGGTAAAGAGAAAACGCCATACGAGATCTGGTTTGGAAAAACACCAGATGTGTCTCATTTTCGAGTGTTCGGATCGGATGCGTACATGCATATCGACAAACAATTTCGCAAGAAATTAGATCCGAAGGCCACAAAGTTGATCTTAGTTGGATATCAGAACGACTCGATAAATTACCGTTTGTACAATCCACAGAATAAGAAAATATCTGTATCGAGAGACGTCACATTCAACGAGAAGTCGCAACTTGGGGCAGAAAAAGAGGAAGAATTCGAATACATCCTTCCAGCGGACGAAACTGAAGATGTGGCAGAACCCGTCGAGCAGCAACCGGAGGAAGAACGCCAGGAAGCTCAGGAAGAACCTGAAAGATACGAACAACCAGAAGATCCTCGAGAAGAAGATCAAATTCAATCAGACAATGACAGACAACTGCGGGACCGTGCAAACATCCGACGACCCATACGGTATGAGATCGACTTCGCTGAATATAATCCGCCAAACACATTTCAGGAGGCGATGAACAGTGCCGAGGTAGAAAATTGGGCCGAGGCGATTCAGGAAGAGTTCGACGCTCACGAGCAGAACGAGACTTGGTCGATCGTACCAAGGAAAACGGATCGAAAGCCCGTAGATTCGAAATGGGTGTTCAAGGTCATACGAGACACGTCAGGCGACGTATACCGGTACAAAGCGAGGCTTTGTGCACGAGGATTTCAACAAAAGAGGGACTCGACTACACGGAGACCTTCTCGCCAGTCGTGAGATACGACTCGTTGAGAGTTCTATTGGTCATGGTGGCTGAACAGGACTTGGAGCTCACACAATTCGATGTGAGAACAGCCGTTCTTCACGGCAAGCTGAAGGAAGAGATCTATATGGAAATACCGGAGGGACTCAACATCAAGAAAGAAGAAAGACGTGGTTTCGTGTGTAAACTGAACAAGTCGTTGTACGGCTTGAAACAAGCACCCAGGTGCTGGAACGAAAAGTTTCGCGAGTTCTTAGAGAAATATCAGTTTCGCGAAACGAAAGCCGACAAGTGTATCTTTCGAGGACGGGTAGACGGTGTAGATGTATTTTTGGCGCTTTTTGTAGATGACGGACTCATCGCAGCAAAAACAAGTAAAGCCCTCGAGTCAGTAATAAAATCGTTGGGAAACGCGTTCGAAATTACGATCGGGGATGGAAAGTTATTTGTCGGGGTACAAATAGAACGAAATCGAGTAAAGAAAACTATGTTCTTGCATCAAGAAGCGTATGTGAAGAAAATCCTTAATAAATTTAAGATGATTGATGCAAAAGCGGCAAGTGTTCCTGCCGACCCGCACGCGCGACTAGTTCCAAACGATCGCGATGATGAAAACCCAAGTACAGTACCGTTTCGAGAAGCAGTGGGCTCGTTAATGTTTCTTGCGGTTGTGACGCGGCCGGATATCGCATATTTGGTGAATTCGGTTAGTAAATTTCTTAGCAATCACACCGAGAGCCACTGGCAAGCGGTGAAACGAATCTACCGGTACTTGGTCGGAACAACGAAAGTCGAGATAATGTACAAAAGCGGCGGGAGTAACTCGGAGTTACAGGGGTTTTCAGACTCGGCTTTCGCAAGTGACATGAAGACGCGTAGATCTACCACGGGGTATGCGTTTTGTCTATCGAACGGGATTGTGACGTGGTCGTCCCAACGACAAAAGCTAGCCACACTCAGCACAACGGAGGCTGAGTACGTCGCGGCAGCAGCGGCTGCGAAAGAGGCCATTTGGCTGAGGAAATTGTTAAACGATCTCGGGTGTCTACCGGTAACTGCGACAGTTTTGCGAGTAGACAATCAAAGTGCAATCCGATTAATCAAAAATCCGGAGTTCCACAAGCGAACCAAGCATATAGACATTAAGCATCACTATGTTCGCGAAACTGTGGAGAGTGGGGAAATATCGGTAGAATATGTTCCTACTGATCAGTAGCTAGCTGATATATTTACCAAAGCACGTCCAAAGAGACAGTTTCAGCATCTATGTAACGGTTTAGGCATAGGGTCCTTGACGCACTCAAACGGCGGGAGTGTTGGGAAGTAAAGTTATCGCACGTCGATAGGCTCACTGCGCATGCGTGAGCAAAACTTAGTGTTAAGGCGCCGGAGCGCACTACTTGCGTTGCCGGTAATTTTTCGTTAGTTGGTCCGTGACCGTTGCCCACTAGACGTGTGCAATAAGACGTTCCTTTGTTAACACAAAACTAATAAAGCGTACTTATAGATATTGAAAGTTATCTTTCTCTTCAACCCTATCGTCTCTCTTTCCCTTCGATAATCTCAACAAGTTTGTCTTTATCCAAAATGGCACTTGGTGCAACGCTTTCCGTCGAATCTCGCAGATTCCTCGGATGTCTTGAAGTTTTCCTTTTCACACGTCCGGTAACGCACGATCCAACACTCTCTCACTTTAATTATAGCTCTCTTTAAGCGACGAAAATTGATATTTTTCGCACAAGTACACTTTTTATTTGCAATCTCGTCCGGCGTAACGATTTGTCACTAATGCAGCTTCGGTGCAAACTAAAGCGAAGTGGTGTTCACGCCGGCGGGCATGAAGAATAGAGGTAAGGAGCCCGAACGCTGTACTGTGGACGCGGGCTATGGAATCAGCGAAAATTGTTACGGAAATATCCGCTAGCGCTGCTGTACTCGGGATAGGATTCGACAGAGATGGATTGAGAAAAGAGAGAGCGATAGAAGAGAATATTCAAAGCGCAGTTATGCATGCAAGACAGATGGAAAAAATAATAAGTTTATTCGTTCGTCGATTAATTCTGTCATCGTGCATTTGTTAATTAAATTATATACATAGGCAATTATTATATACCCCATTGAACGGATATTTGTTATTTTCGATTTTTTAAATTAACTTATATCACGCGGTACGTAAATGGACGTTTTACGTCCGCTTCGCGTACGTAAAACCCCATTTCCACAGCCCGTAACATGAAATTTCGTATAACACGCGTACGAAAAATCTTTTTCTGACGAGTGTGAGTTTGCAGGACGAGCCGAAGGCAAGGACTGCAATCACACGAGTCAGAAAAAGATTTTTCGTCCTTGTGGTATAATGTACTATTGGTATAAAAAATATATTATAAATATTATTTCAACATTAAAGAAAAAGTAAAAACAAAAATTAAAAAAAAATAACATCAGTATTAGAAACAATATATACTTTTATAGAAATTTTGGAATTATTATGAATATTAATAAGCGTAATAATGATCATCATACGACTATAAAAAATTATTTAATATAAACAACGAAAAATTTGTAAAATATTTTTTAAACTTCAATTGGAACGTAAAGAATAATCTTCGTTAAAAGCCCAAGAGCCTGTTCTTCGTCGTTCCATAAGGCTCGAGCACCGAAGCCATTATCCAGCTCGATTGACGGAACGTGTGTGTTCGAGCAGCGAAACAAAAAATGAATTTGATATTAAAAAAAGAAACAAAAATTCCTGTCCTCGACTGCTGTTTGCTGTACTCGATTAACCGCAGGCAGAGCACGTGGCGCGAGACGAAAACTAGAGACCTGAAGAAGAAGGTGGGGGGAGGGAACGTGCCAAATTTTTTTTTGTTTTTTTACCAAGTAAGATTTTTTCTCACTGCCCGTGAGAGGATCGTAAATTCTTCAGTGCAAAGTAAAACTACGAGAAATTATATCAGCTGCTCTCATTCTGCGAGAGAAGACGATGGAGAATTTTAAAAAGAAACGGGCAAGAGGATACGTCGTCCTTTGGAGCGGCCACTACGATCTCGAGCACAAGGAACACGCGATGATTTATCGGCTCATTATTTCCACGGAAGCTCGATTCCTCATTTCTTTCGACAGCTTTCCTTTTTTTTCTCCCCTCTTCCTCTCGACCCAACTCGACAAATCGCTCGGACCATTTTTTCCCACAATACCATACTCGAAAAGTGTTGCAATTATGTTTTTCTTTTTTTTGTTTTCAATGTATTTTCATCGAAATTAAATAATCGCTAATTGTTTTTGCATTGTTTCTTGTTATCAAAAAGTAGCAGCCCATTGATGGGCGAAAAATATTTTTCTGGCACTTCAGTCTCGTGGAGTTATTAAACTTTTTTTCAGCTGTTGAATCAACAATTTATTCTCAATTCAATTGTTGTTGGTTTTTTTGAATTTTTTTTTCATTGGAGGCTTATCGCGGCTTGTCAAGGACGCGCTCACATGTCCCGTAAAACACACACATACGTGAAATATTAAACGAAAAACGAATAATCCACGAGTTCTCGCGTCGAGGGCGAAGATCCGCAGGTGCGATTTTAAGGATATCTCGAAGGCTGTCCACACGTTTTTTCTCTCCCTCTCCCGCCTCCCCCTCCTCTCATTCTTATTCCCTCAGCCTCTTTCGCGATCTCTTTGCATGCCCGGAAATGAAAAATTCGCGGTCCAGTCGTGCGGCCGAAAATTGTGCCAGCGTAAATCACGTCGGGGCCTAAAGTAGCTCATAGAACAATTCTGCTTTTTTTTCAAACGAAACCCAAGGAAATCGAGAAAAATGTCCGAATTTATAAATTGAAAGAATTTTTATATTGGGAGATAAAGTATTATCAATGAAAAATGAAGAATTAAATTAATGAAAAAATTGAAAGACATTTTCCCTTCATTTTCAATAAATACAACACTTACCTCCGTCGGAGTAAGAAAATCGTGACAGGTCGTAGGCACTTGATGTACGACAGCGTCGTTGCAAATAGCTACGGATCCATGAGAAGGTCCGGCTAACTGGTCGCAGGGAACATTCTGTTTCGGTTGACCACCGTTTTCCTGTCGAAATAAAAAATAATTGATTATTATATTTATCTCAATGTAATAATGGACAATCTATGTCCAATTGTTCGAGGGGATAGCAAAGTACGATATCAACGAATTGACTCAAGTAATAAAGAGTAAAGACAACAGAGGAAATTGAAGAGGGGTAGCAGATAAGAATATTCCGCATATAAAAATTGAAGACCGCAAGAAAAAGATGAACTTTTGATAAATGATACTGCTGAACCGAGCTACAAACAATTAGCAAACACAGCTGCAGGTTAGCTGAGTTCATTCGAAGAAAAGAGAGTATTATAGAAAAGTCAAGCGGGGCAGGAAAAGAATAGAGAAAAAAGAAAAAAAAGTTGAGAAGTGGCGGAGAAACTCATTCGGAAAGTCATGCCCCTGTAGCGCTGAATGTTTTTATGCATTTCACACAAAAAATTACTATAATTATTACAATCCTTACCTTGTTATGGACTGCGATGGGCATAGCATCAGCGATGAGGGTATAACGAAGATAAGGAATTACCTCGATCGTACCATCAGGCATTTTGATGCGGTCTTCTTTTATTATCGAGTCATTGGAAAAGTGAAGCTCGCACACGAAATCAGTGTGGGAGAGACACTTCCCGATGGCTCTGCTCCATCGTTGTACCATATTCTACAAGATACAGGAAAAAAACAAAGCGGGTTGAAATTTCATATACACGCTAAATCACTGAGCAATTTTTTTTCCTATAGGCAATAAGTGGCATGCAATTACTTCAGATTTCGTCAACAAATTACGCGCTCTATGCGTCATTTAACAAAAAGAAAACATTTATCAGGCGATTTACCTTTGGAACCTTGAAGACGGACAACTGTCGTACTCCTAAGCGCTTGCACTTTGCTCTGCTGGCATTTCGCCATTGTGCACTGCAACAAGAAAAGAACCCAAAATAAAATTTGTAATTACATATTATGACAATAATACGAATTCTAACCTCACTCTCATGCTCAAGAAATGTATTTAATCAACCGATGAATTACAATTATAATATAATACAGAAAATGGTTTCAAAATACCGTTTTCTTACCTGCTTTTATATAATGCGGGGCAATCACTCACTGTGATTCATTCACTCCACAACACTGATTTTTACTGCAATTAAAAAATCCTTATTACAATTTCGCATTCACAGACAAACAGCCAAGAATGATATATAAATATTATAACCAAGAATTCTCCAGTTTATATATACGCTCACTTCATAGCGTCACCGATGCCATACTTCACAGCCTTCCCTCTCGGCACTAGCGCTTGATGTGGCTGAATTTCGAACCACAACTTTTCGTCACTTTCAGGGTCCACGTTTGGGGTGCTTTTAGCATACGCGTTCGGGCTCCTCTATTCTTCATGCGTCGCTCGCTCACGGACACGCGCTACTATGATTGTGTGATGGGCGCGTAAGAGACTAAAGAGGGGGTAACTTTTACGCGCGATCTGGCTGCACTGATCCGCGGTAGCAATGTCTTGTTTTTTTTATTAAGCATATACGAATTAAATATCATAAATAATGCCTGAACAGGCGAGAATAGCTAAAGCGAGAGTAAGTTCGAAATTTTCTGAATATAAAATGAAGAAAAAAAAAAGTTTGTTCACCGGGGATTGAACCTGGACCGTAAGCATTGTTAATCCGTCACGCTGTCAACTCAGCCACGACGCTCATTGCAGATAGAGAAACATTTATGATACACGCTTATCCATAATGTTTACTGTTGAAAAAATGTCGAAACGATCGCGGCAAAGGCTCAAGATTTCTTTTTGAACCTTCCACGGTCGTTTCGGCGTTTTATTTTTCAACGCGGTTCGTCATTAATGTTTTTAACCCGCATTTTCGGCATAAACGGGCAACCGCGCGAAAACAATGATCTCGATACATGTTTATCACTTTGAAATTCATTTAATGCATATTCCAATCCGCAGTACGGCCACACATCTATGTCGAGCTCCATCGGACGGAAAACCTCGCTCCGTTTGCCTGTCGAGCGAGCGCGATTTGCGAGGGGCAGAACTTTTCCCCCTCCCCAGTTAACCAAGCGTACCATTAGTACAGCGTACCGCAAATGTGGAGTACGCCGTACCCTACAGTACGGATAATGTACGGGTACGGGATACCAGCGTAGTCGTACCTCCAGGGTATCGCTACTGCGGAGTTACACCGTACTGCAGTACACGGTGCCTCCACGACGGCAATACTGTACCGGTACTGTACTAGTACATTAGCGGTACATCGTACTGTACGACGTACCGGTAATGTACCACTGCCGTACGCAGGTACGAGGTGGCAACAGTACCGGTACGGCGCATTCCACATGAGGGGTACATTTATGGTACGTGTTCACGCTGACTGCGATACCGACTTGAGCGGTGCTCACGGACTCGCGCGGCTACAAGGGAATCTGCAACCTCGACAGAGGCGATGATCACGAAATTATACTCCCGAACTCGCCGCCGCGATTTAGCGCCATTTACTAGGCACGCCGAAAAGGGGAGTGATGTGCATCTCCCTACTTTTTTTATATACTAAACGCTTTATTATAAATTTTATAAACATTAATACAACAGTTGATATATTACACGTCATATAAATTGGTGTAACAATTTTCTTACTGTATGTAGTCCCTGCTTGATGCTTAACCTACAATTTTCTCTTATTGTTTCTACTTAACATTTAGATTTTAAAAGTTTGTTATCTTAGTCTATTGGAAATGGTCTTGTACATTTGTGTTGTGATATTGAGTTTGCAGTAGGAAAAATTAGAGTAGAAAAAAACCTACTTTTGAGAGTTGTCGACTCGGGAGTTGGGAGATTAGTCCAAGTGTGATTTCTATTTATTAGTTGTAAAATATATCTAATACATCGTGGGGTAGTTTATGTTTGTATTCGAATGGTAGGTTGTGAATTTTAAGGTTTTTTATGTGTTGTGTTAGCGGATTGATATCTAGAGCCGTTTGATAGAATTTTTCAGCTAGTTCTTTGATATAATCGGTTAACATCGGTATATTTGTTCTTTTGTGCAGGTCTGTTATTCTAGCATATCGATGTTCTTCGAGTATTAGTCGAAGGAATTTGTTCTGGAATCTCTGTAATAGCTGCAAGTTTGTAGGCGCGATGCTACACCACGCTGGAGCTGCGTATAATATTATCGGTCGGAGAATCATTTTATAAATTAATATTTTGTTGTTGGTTGCTAGTTTTGAGTTTTTTGCCATTAGTGGATATAGTTTTCTGAGCGCGGCTATTGCTTTTTGGACAGTTTTGTTAATGTGGTTTTTGAAAGTTAGTTTGGTATCTAGGTGTACTCCTAAGTATTTTACCGTTGTTGTAGGTGTGGTTTTGTGTCCATTTACTTTTATGGGTTCGTATATTGTGCTTTTTCTGTTAAACTTTTTTGAAAATATGATTACTTCGGTTTTTGCTTCGTTTAGGGTAATTTTCCATTTCTTGTAAAATTGTTGTAATATATTCATATGAATTTGTACTTGTTTGGCAGCTATGATAGCATTATCTGCATGTGCATATATTGCAGTATCGTCGGCAAACAGGGCTATTGATGTTTTTTGAAAGGTTGGTATGTTATTGAGGTATATGTTGAATAATGTTGGCCCGAGCACTGAGCCTTGCGGCATCCCTGCCCGGATTTTCCTTTTAGTAGAGTGTATATTATTATTTACTGCTACTTGTAGGTGTCTGTTTTTAAGGTACGAGTTTATGTATTTTGTCAGTGATATGGGGTATTTGTATTCTATCATTTTAAATATCAGCCCATCAATCCAGACTCTATCAAAGGCTTTTTCTATATCTAGTAGAAGCATGACTGTTACTTTGTTCCAGTTGTAGTTCACTGTGATGTCGGTTACAATTGTTGTTTTTTTCTAGTGTAGGAATAGAATTATATTCTCTTTTAAATATTTTCGTCATTCTCCATAGCGAGTTGTCATGAATGTTTATTTTCTGTAGTTTTTTCTGAAATGTTTCGTTTCTGTAAGTGCCTATATCTATTTTTATAATTCTAGTCAATCTTTTCATTTCTTCTTTGTATCTTGAGTTTCTAGTCCTTTGTCACTTTTTCCTTAATTTGTTTCGTTCTTTTATTGTAATTAATATAGTGTTTGGGATTTGATCGTCTACTTCGTTCATTGTCTGCAGTGGTATTGTTTTTCCTATGCTATGTTGGATGATATTAGTTAGGCTTTGGACTGTTTTTTCTAGATCTTCAGTTGTTTTTATTTTTGAATTGATTTTGACTTTGTTATTTAGAATTTCTTGGAATTTGTTCCAATCTGCTTTTTCATAGTTAAAACCTTTTGTTTGGTTGGATTTGTTTATTTGCTGAGATTTTATTTTTAGAATTATTGGATTGTGATCTGATGAAAGTTCAGATGATGTTTTCAAGCTCGAAATGTTAGTAATGTTTTTGTTTATTGCGATGTCAATTGTGCTTGGGTTTGATCCATTTTCCGGAAAGTGAGTTGGCTCATCTGTAAACATTACGCTACAATTATTATTTATTACATAATTAAATAGTATAGCCTCTTTGATTGTTAGGAGGACTGGTCCACGTTTGGTGCCGAGCGTTCAGATCACCTATAATTAATACTTTATCACCACGATTTAGGAGTGAATCTATATCTTGGCCTCTCAAGTCTTTGTTTGGGCTGCAGTATGCTCCAATAATAATGATATTTGATAGTAGCTTAATTCCTATGGATTCTATTTGTATGTTGCTTAGTTTAATTTCTTTATGTATTACTTGTTCATGTACCAACATTGCAATACCTCCGGCAGTACTACTTTGGTCCTTTCTTAGACATTTGTAATTTTTTAATTTCAATTTGAGTTTGTCATTATATCTGGTCTCATTTATTATCTTTATATCTCTTTTGTACTTTTTAATAAAATTTCTCATTTCGCCTATTCGTCCTCTGAGTCCATTCGCATTCCAGCTACAAATGCGAATGTCAGTCATTATTTAATTTTTGACAAAAATCGAGGAATATTTGAAATTTTTCTGCAGGGGAATTACAGCTTTTGATTTCTTGTTTGAATGATTTTACGATAGATATCATTTTTTTAATGTCAAATATTTTGTTAAGGTCTTTGATTTCATTTGTCAATGTCAAAAAGTCATTGATTTCGTTATTCTGATATTTGTTTTTGTAGCCTTGTTCAGTATAATTATTATTTTTTTCAAATCTCGCTGTAGAGGGTTGCCTCTGGGTGTCGGAGACCTCATCTTCGCTTGCTGATGTCTCATCGCTTGAGTATTCGTTATTATGTCTTCGCAGCCATGGATGTTTTTCACCTTGCCTTCGCAGTCGAGTCTCCTCCTTTCGCTTCCATAGCGGTCCAGACTCTTCGCTGCCTCTTCGCTGTCTGCAGTCTTCGCTGTCTCTTCGCTGTCTGAGGTCTTCGCTTTCCCTTCGTAGCCCGGTCTTGACGATGCAGCTGTATTGGTTTTCTCTTTTTTTAGCCCATTTGTTTTCTTGGTGCATTTTGGAATGCTCCGATGGAAGTTCTGGTTGCGTTTTGGATTTCAGTCTGGGAAATATTTTGGCATTTGCAGCATCTGGTCGATTGAGTAGTTGGTTCTGTCTCGGGCGATTTTTGCTGTCTTTGTTTCGCGACTCAATGAGATTCAGTCTTTTTTGGTATTCCGGGCAGATTGTTACATTCGCTGGGTGGTCCGCACGGAAATTTGCACATTTTGCTGGTTCTTCTATTGGTTTTTTACATTCTCTTGTTAGATGGTTGTCTGCACATTTGAGGCAAACTGGCTTGGCAAAACAGTTCGACGTGGCATGGCCCCAGCCTTGACACTGATGGCACTGCGTAATCCTTTTTTTAGTTCGATAGTGTTCCCAGGTGATTTTTTTATAGTTGATGAATTTTATTACTTTTTCCAGTTGTTTGAGGTTGGCTTCTCCTTTGAGTGAGATCATGTGTTTCGTTTTTTTGGTATTTCTTAATAAATTTACGTTTATTACTTCAAAGCCGTGCTCGGTTATTTCCTGTGTGATTTCGTTGATTTCAGTCTTCTTGTGTAGCCCAACGATCACAAATGTTTTTCTTTTTTCCGCTTTGCTTGTGTATGTATGGAATTCGATATTTTTCTGTGACCATAGTCCTTTCAATAGATTAAATTGTTCGTTGGTCGATGTAAAGACTTTTATGTGGTCGCTGTGGTATGTGACATGATAGTCTGTTTGCAACGCGTCCTTGAGGGCTTTGTTGAATTCTTTGTAGGTGTCAATAGTTCCGTGTATAACAAGCGGAGGGGGCTTGCTATTTCTCGGTTTGTTTTGTTCATTTCGTTCTTTACGAATTTCTTTATTTGGTACTTTGTTATTTGTTTCACTTTCACTGTTCGTGTCCATGTAATCACTTTGATTTTCTAGTACACTGTACCGGTTTTTGCATTCTATTGTTCCCTTTTTTCGGATTTCTTATTTGCGCTTTCCATTTTATTCTCACCTTCTGAAAGTTTCCTTTTCCTTTCCCTGACTACTACCTCGTTGAAAACATTTTTCTTGGATCCTGTTGTGGATGCATAGTCGTCACTTTGTTGGTTAGGTTCTTCGCTAACCACGATTTGTATATTTGGGTCACTTGTATTACTAGTTTTTTCTTTTCTTGCACTCGTACTAATGATATTAACTTTTTGATGCAGTAATTGATTTTGAGAGAGTTTTATTATCAGTATAGATGCTATTCTCGATACGTAGTCCGATCCGTTATCTCCCTACTAATCTCTGCTAGACGCGCTGGGTGTTAGGATCTAGGGGAAAGACGGTTGTATATATGGTAACGCATGCCCCTGCGACCGCTTGTGAGAAACTCTGGAACGATGTAGCCGCGTAGCGGTGAGATGGTGGAACTAGCAGGACCGCCACAGTCCGGAGCACCCCAGCGCCATCTATCTCGGACACAGTTTTGGGGACGAAGTGAAAGGCCGAGTGTGGCCTCCTGTATCTAGTATCCATGGTTGTACATCTCCCTACTAATCTCTGATATAAGCGCCGTCATGGAAACTGTACCATTTCGATGCAGCACGAAAGAGTTGGACAGGGAGGCTAAAGCAGAGATTAATGGGGAGATGCACAACGCGGCCCTTTTCGGCGTGCTTCGTAAATGGCGCTAAATCGCGGCGGCGAGTTCGGGAGTATGATTTCGTGATCATCGCCTCTGTCGAGGTTGCAGATTCCCTTGTAGCCGCGCGAGTCCGTGATCACCGCTAAAGTTGGTATCGCAGCAGCGTGAACACGAATGGGTAGCTCGGTGGGGGAAAAGTCTCTGCCCCTCGCTCGCTCGACAGGCGAACGGAGCGAGGGTTTCCGTCCGATCGAGCTCGACATATATGTGTGGCCGTACTGCGGATTGGAATATGCATTAAATGAATTTCAAAGTGAAAAACATGTATCGAGATCATTGTTTTCTCTCGGTTGCCCGTTTATGCCGAAAATGCGGGTTAAAAAAATTAACGACAAACCGCGTTGAAAAATAAAACGCCGAAACGACCGTGAAAGGTTCAAAAAGAAATCTTGAGCCTTTGCCGCGATCGTTTCGGCATTTTTTTTCAACAGTAAACATTATGGAAAAGGGTGTATCATAAATGTTTCTTTATCTGCAATGAGCGTCGTGGCTGAGTTGTAGCGTGACGGATTACGATGCTGAAGGTCCGGGTTCAATCCTCGGTGAATGAACTTTTTTTTCTTCATTTTATATTCAGAAAATTTCTACCTTACTCTCGCTTTATCTATTCTCGCCTGTCTAGGCATTATTTTTTATATTTAATTCATATATGTATAACAAAAAAAATGTTGCTACGGGCATCGAAGCCGCGCCGTCCCTCAGTGGGGCAGAATCCCAAAAAGCTGGCCAAAAGTCAAATTTTTGAGTTGTATATATTCGTCTATATATGTTCAGATCTTGTTTACTGATAGTCCTAGGACGAAATTCCGGACCGGGCAGGTTTATACCTGCTCTAGGGTCGCCTCGACATCAGTCGACATTCAGCCGCCGTTCGGTACGCATTAAACAAGCGTACGCGTCGAAAAATTCTTGCCTGTTTCGAAGTGCTGTGAAACGGACGAAACTGTCTCAATTTTAATTCTGCAAAATGGAAAAACTTTCTGAAGGTATGCAGAAAATATAATTATGCACAGTTATTGCTTATTTTATGTTTGAAATATCTAAATTTTGCAACAAGTAAACATAAAAAATTATACATTTTTTTTCGAAAATCGATTTTCTAAAGTAGTTTTAAAAATGTCTTCGCGAGTCTCGACCTTGTTTCAACAAGAAACTGATAGTGTACAGTACTAAATATAATATACTAAAAAACTGGCTGCTCAGGAGTGCTCAACGAATAGTTAGACTAATTTTTAGGGAGAAATACGTGGCGCGACATTAACGGACGTGTGAATGTAATCCATTGATTATTACGTTACAGCGCGTTGGTATATTTTCTGTCTATTAACATAGATTAATATTTATTTATCAATTCCATTTGTAGTATGTTCATTTATTGATTAATATTCATAGATCATTTAAATTTTAAAACAGTAATTTATTATTCTAAATGTACGCTTTACGAAAATGTCAACATTTTATAAAATATTCCTGCAAGAACTCTCAGTAGCTAGAACTGTGTTTCCCCCATGTTTGTACGGCGTAACGGTTTTCGGCAGTAAAGGTGGATTAGTGTATACGTACATAGTGTATACGTAGTGTACACGGCGATTCGGCAAGGGCTGACGAGGGGCTCCTAGAGCAGCCATGTATGAAAGAAAGGAGCCCGCCTGCTGTTCAGGCTTTATTATACCTGTTGTATACTGACACAGAGGTGATTCTCGTAAAGACAGATTTCATGTAATTTCGGTTTTTTTTCGTGCAGAATGTATGTAAATATATTTGTTAATCATTTATATCATAAATATTCGTTTTCTTTATAAATATAAAATCATTTTTAGTAGTAATACATTATTTTTGTACATTTCGAGTCAGAACACCGTATATAGTTTTGTTAAGTATAAAATGATTTCAAAATAATGTCATTCAATTTTGTACATGTTTATATTGGTATTTTACAGAGTCTTCCCAATCTTCAAATATGGAATTATCAAGAAGAGATGTTTTTTTCATGGTGAAAGACAGTTTAAAAAACGAACAGAAATTCGTTATTGGAGTTTTGAAAGATGCAATTTTCAAGAAAACAGAACATGTGATACAAGTAGACGAGGATGAAAAGTCATTAGGACTGTTATTTGCAAATTTTCGATCCAGATGGAAAGCAGCAAATAGAGGCCAAGAAAAGTTTCTAAAAAATAATGAAGAATGGTTGAATGGCACCGTATGTTTTTCAACATTATCCGATACTGAATGCACAACATCAACATCTGAGAAGATTGTGAAGAATGATGAAAAAGGAACATCTGGACGACCTTCGAAATCCTTTGCTTCATCCAGCGATAGATCTAAGAGGCGAAAGACTGAAGAAATACGTTCTACTTTATCTACAGAAGAATTGACGTATGCTGCTCAAATGAGTTTAAGGACTTCTGGTCAAGTGGATGCTGCTCAAGCTCTTAAAGATGTCACATTAACCAGCCCAACAAGAGCCTCAAAATATATAGCTGCTGTTCGGTCAAAAAATGAGACACCTTTAACCCCAGACGAAGCACTTTCTTTGATGATCGAGAAAGGAGAATCAAAGCGCTCTTATCAGCTATCAAGAAATGCAGCTAGAGCACGTAAATGCAAACTATACCCATCATACCATGAAGTAGAAAAAGCAAAAAATCGTTGTTATCCATCAGTTGTGTACATGAATATTACTGAGTCGTGCGCACAAATTAAACTACAGGCTTTACTTGATCATACCACATACAGAATTATACAACTTCAGGCTGATGTCATCGATACTCTAAATTCTGAAATTCTGCAAAAATTAGTACTTCACTGTAAATGGGGATGTGATGGAAGCAGCGGTCAAAGTGTTTATAAGCAAAAATTTGATGAGGCTGGAAAATCTGATGAAAGCATTTTTTATACTTCTCTGGTACCTTTGCAATTAATCTACAACAATCACGAGACGGATGAAGGAACTATTGTGTGGAAAAATCCTAAACCTTCATCTCCTCGATTCTGCAGACCAATACGATTGCAGTTTGTACATGAAGATGTACAATCAACATTGAAAGAAGTTACCGACATTGAACAGCAGATTGCGGGTCTTGCACCATACACTACTGAACAAAATGAAAAATCAATTTCAGTAACCTATTGTATGTCGTTTACGATGATAGACGGCAAAGTCTGTAACGCTGTAACCGGTACCACTTCTGCACAACGCTGCTTCCTGTGCAAAGCCACCTCTAAAGATTTTAATAACATCGACAAAATTATAAAAATGGACATTACTACAGATAATTTAAGATTTGGCATATCTACATTACATGCGTGGATTCGTTTTTTCGAGTGCTGTTTGCATTTGTCGTATAAGCTCACAACTCAAAAGTGGCAAGCTCGTGAAGAGGAAGTGAAAAAGATTGTGAAAGTACGCAAGGAAGACATACAGACTCAATTTAAGACAACACTGGGGCTTATCGTTGATCGACCAAAGCCAGGATATGGCAGCTCAAACGATGGAAATACCGCCCGCCGCTTTTTCGAAAATGCTAATATATCTGCTGAAATAACAGGAGTCGATGAAAATTTAATTCACCGATTTCATGTTATTTTGCAGGCAATTTCGAGCGGGTATGATATAGACGAAGAAAAATTCAAAGACTATTGTGTAAATACTGCCCGTTTATTCGTTGCTTTATATCCATGGTATTACATGCCAACATCTGTGCACAAAGTGTTGATGCACGGAGCAGAAATTGTAAAATATGCCCTTTTACCGATCGGACAACTTTCTGAAGAGGCCCAAGAGTCACGCAATAAGGACATAAAGAACTACAGGTTACATCATTCAAGAAAATGCTCTCGAGAATCGAATATGAGAGACATTTTCTATAGGCTCTTAGTATCATCAGATCCATTTCTCTCAAGCATCAGGAAATTGCCCCAGAGACCGGCGAAATCTTTACATAAAGAAGCTATAGAAATGTTAAAACAACCTGAAGTCACCAGACAAGAGATAAGGAACGATTCCGATTTGGATACAAGTGGGTCAACATCAGAATCCGAATCGAATGATTCCAACATTGAAGATGACATACAAGATTTTTGTTACTAGAAGTAAATAACAGATATTTGATTTATTGCAAATTTTGTACTCAAGAAATTGTTCAAAAATAAAAACATGGCTCAAGCGATTTTCTACTCATTTAAACCTAAAAATATTATGAAACATTTTCTATTAAAAAATATTTAAAAATTGAAAATTTTTGTGGAATCGTCTATATATCGCGTCTGCTATTTTGAAAATTAACATTCCTATAACAAATTCGTAATCAGCGATCCCAAAAACCCTTAAGAAATATGATTGGGTATTTTTTACTGAATTATTTGACTAATTGGTTGAATTATGTCCGCCATTTTGGGTCCGCCATTTTGAAAATCGTAATTCTGATAACAGATTCGTATTCAGCGACCCCGAAAACCCCCGAGAAGAGAATTGGAGATCATTTTGGACACTTTCCGAACTTTGGCCAGCTTTTTGGGATTCTGCCCCACTGTGCATCCGTACTCAGAGCTCGGACGCAGTGCAGCCAGATCGCGCGTAAAAGTTACCCCCTCTCTAGTTTCTTACGCGCCCATCACACCATCGTAGTAGCGTGTGTCCGTGAGCGAGCGATGCTCGGACATCTTCGGAAAGAGCCGAGCAAGGCGAAGCGTCCCGACCGCGCCTTCGGCTGCTACACCAATGCATGGACGCTGAGCAGCACGTTCATGTGCGGCCAAGCCGAAACGAAGGCTTCGAGGGAAAAAGCAATCTGAGCACGACTCGCGCGTGACGTCACCCGACGGCACGCGCGAGGCTTTTAGATGATTTCAATGCTAAGTTAATTCTTGATTCTCTGCGTTATTAATGTATACAAAAAAATGTATTGCGCACTCAGGTCGCTTATTTTTTTAGTTTATACGTTAATTTAAACATAATAATATATCTAAATTACAACTTATTTATCTTATATAAAATTGTTTACGCTTTACTCACACTCATCCTTATGCCAAATAAATTATAATTCATAAAAGTAAGCGGAAATATATTTATATTCGTATTATTATATTAATTCTCATACTTTCATCAAGCGATAAAGCATTATCCCCAAAAACAAGCCAATCATCCATCCGGCCGCGAATTGTAAGTACCGCGTATATTCTACAAGCGATGAGATGGTCCCGTTGGTAGCGTTCCTGGCTTTCTGATTTCTTATTTTTTTCCTGGAAATTTCTCCTTTTCCTATGACCTGAGTGAACGGCTGCGGAGATATTCGGAGAAAAGTTAAAGATGAAAAGAAATGAGATTTTCGTTAAAAAACTTCTTATTTTTATTATTTTTTTCGGAAATTTCTTTTTTTCCTATTACCTGAGTGAACGGCTGCGGAGATATTCGGAGAAAATTTAAAGATGAAAAAAATGAGATTTTCGTAAAAAAAACTTGATATTATTTTTTTTCCGGAACTTTTTCTTTTTCCTATTGAGTTTGTTTGGGTTTGTTTGGAGTTTGAGTCATACAAACACAGATTTAAACAATCTTGAACATTCACATCTCCGAAATAGAAAGACGTGAGTATCTAATATTGGTAATACCATCTATAGCAAAAAGCCAGATATCGAGGATACAAACTTCGAAAGTTTTGATCTCAGATAGGCAAACGAGCGATGGTCCATAATA
>OX101792.1:38388509-38403509 GCA_944452715.1 Ophion slaviceki | reverse complement strand
GTCTCGTTTGATGTTGTTTCTCTCTATACCAACATCCCATTACAACTTGTTATTCAAAGCCTTCAAAGAAGATCAAATCTATTTTCAAAAACATTTCCTTTAAACGAAATAATTAAAGCCATAGAATACATCATGTTCTCAACTTTCTTTATATTTCAAAATAAAATTTACCAACAAATCTCAGGGTTACCAATGGGCTCACCTTTGGCTCCAATACGGCATATAGGGCATATGAAAAAGAGAAATTTCCGGGAAAAAAAATGAGAAATCATGAATTTTCAGTAAAAAACATGTGTTTTTGGGAAATTGACCAGAACTTGAATATGTTTTAAATAATTTTTTCTCCGAAAATCTCAAATACGACTAAAATATGAGAAATTGTGAAAAATTTGGAGAAAAATTTGCACTAGGGACCCCTGCGGACCGAAGTCAGGAACGCTACCAACGGGACCATCCCATAGCTTGTAGAATATGTACACTTTCTGGTACTTAGGATTCGCGGCCGGATGGATGATAGGATGGAGGATATCGCTTGATGAAAGTATGAGAATTAATATAAATATATTTCCGCTTACTTTTATGAATTATAATTTATTTGACATAAGGACGGGTGTGAGTAAAGCGTAAACAATTTTATATAAGGTAAATAAGTTGTAATTTAGATTTATTATTATATTTAAACTAACGTTTAAACTAAAAAAATAAGCGATCAGAGTGCGCGATACATTTTTTTATACATTAATATCGCAGGGAATCAAGAGCTAAATAAGCATTGAAATCATCTAAAAGCCTCCCGCGTGCCGTCGGGTGAAGTCACGCGCGAGTCGTGCTCAGATTGCTTTTTCCCTCGAAGCCTTCGTTTCGGCTTGGCCGCACATGAACGTGCTCAGCGTCCATGTGTTGGTGTAGCTGCCGAAGGCGCAGTCGGAAAACTTCGACCGTGCTCGACTCTTTCCGAAGACGTCCGAGCGTCGCTCGCTCACGGACACGCGCTACTATGATTGTGTGATGGGCGCGTAAGAGACTAGAGAAGGGGTAACTTTTACGCGCGATCTGGCTGCACTGTCTGGCTGCACTGTTTCCTGCTCAAGATTTTAGAGATAGTGGCGCCATCCCGGTCGGACCACATTTTTGTAGCCACTTTGAAATGCACAGATCGGCCTCCTCCCACTCTAGCCTCCATGGAGTTGGACATCGGACTTAATTTTTTTCTGATGCGAAAATCGGAATAATGAGTGAAATTTGTTTGTTTCTTTTAGGATCTCGAAACCATGGAAAGGATAATAATAATCATGACAAAAAAAACCAGAGTGTTTATTGATCAAACTATTTGCCCGCTCTTATTTCAATGAACTCATGGGTTGAAACATATCCTTCGCGAACTCATTTCTATCAGTTTGACACCAGGAAACGAAGATCCAATCTATTTACTATAGGTGTATTTGTTTACGCTACGTTGCGAATGCACACTAAATGACATTTTGTTCACGCGTTACATAAATTACATTTATAATCAGATTTCGGTGAGTTAAATAATAGAACAACGAGGAGCCGAGCTATCAGAATGGTAAATATGTACATGGTTCTTGACTGAGGCGCGATTTGTCCTATCCTTATATATCAGTGTTTGAATTTGTTTACTTCAATAACCTATTTAGTACTGTCTCTAATTTCAAGTGTATACAGTTGATTCAATCCAATTGTAAAAAACAATCGGATTGGAAGTTTCGCAATTGCTTGTGAGCTTTCTATTTAGATATTTTGAGGACGAGGACACGGAGTTAATTTTAACTTTGCCAACATCCTGGATTCTAAACAGTTCAGCTTATGGGATAGCGGACAAATTGTAGAAAAAGCAAACGAATTATCGGTTTTTTCCACAATAACCCTTGTCTGTTTTAGCAACTGTATGCATTTGTAGACCAAGCTCAAAATGTTTGCTCCGAACAAAGCATTTGTTGACATTTAAAAATGACCGTTGCCCATTTTCTAATATGTTGATAGCCTTCTTTATGTCATAGGCATCAACTACCAAGAAACAAATGAATGCAGATACACGGAAAAAAAATATTCCAAAATTTGAGCTGTCCAAGGAACAGAAGGCAGACATAAAAGAAGCTTTTGATCTGTTTGATCCGGATGGTACTGGGAAAATAGCCACCAAAGAACTCAAAGTAGCAATTCGTGCTCTGGGTTTTGAGCCTAAAAAGGATGAAATAAAAAAGCTGATCTCCGATGCTGACCCTGATGGTTCGGGGAAATTATCGTTCGAGGAATTCTTGAATCTCATGAGTACAAAAATGGCCGAAAAGGATTCCAAAGAGGAAATATTAAAGGCTTTCCGTTTGTTCGATGATGATGCTACAGGCAAAATATCGTTCCAAAATTTGAAGAGAGTAGCACGAGAGTTGGGTGAGAATCTAACGGATGAGGAGCTTCAAGAGATGATAGACGAGGCTGACAGAGATGGTGACGGGGAAATATCCCAAGAAGAATTTTTGCGTATCATGAAAAAGACTTGTCTCTATTAACATTCATTATTCATCGACTGATCGATTATCGTTTAAATATTTGGTCGCCGATTTTGCCCCCTGTGGTGACAAAACCAAATTCTTCATTCACAATTACCATGTCAGTCCTTTCCATGACCTATGAAAAACCTTTTGCATTTTTCTACTTCAGTGTTCATCTACCAATAAATAAATACATATTTTACAAATGATGTGTATACTTTTTTTAATACAAAATTCTTAGAGGGTAAATTTTTGTAGTATGAGCATACGAATGTGTCGCATTATTTTCCCGTAATTGCCGTATCGATCAATTCTCGAACCCGTTCCGCTCGCTTCCTGGCTTTTGTTAAGCTCTTCACAAAAAGATCGGTAGAAACGGGTACACCACCTGTAACGTACGTAAAGTACAATGAGTCCAGTTGTATTTCTCAACAGACTTGTTAGCTAAACAATCGTAGATGTTTCGTTCACAAACTTGTATACATATCTGAACTAGTCACTTTCATGGTTTGCTCTTTCAAATTTTTATCGTGTGACATTCTATTCTTGAATTCACGTGGAATACGAATGTAAATTTCGTCGTGTAATATATACCAGGTTTATATACACAGCATAAATCATCTTTGGCCATAACTATCGTGAAGCGTGCCAGACATTGCGTTTCCTCTTCTTCTGTGGGATCAGTGATGAGAAGACTACTGAAAAAAAAAAATTAAGCCTAGCTGTATCCATATTGCGCAATCTTAGCTGAATTGTATGGACCAGTCTTTGAACTGCTAATAAAACTTTAAACGTGTTTTTCTCGAAATGATGTTCTTCAAAACAATGTACACGATTTCTGGACACCTAATGGACGGATTGACTTGAAATTTGGTACACTTGTTCAGTGTAACAGGAGTTTAATCTTTTTTATCAGTCATTATCAATAACAATGTCATTTTTTCTCGAAAAATCGAAAAAACAATTCAAAAACTTTTTTTTGATGATCAAAGCACAATAACAAGAAAAGCTCGGTCAGGTTTCATCCAATTCTACTTTAAGATAAAAACTGGTTTTTTTGTTTCCGGTCAACCGGGTGGCAAAAATCGAGTACACCATTGAGCCACTCAAGCTCAAAGGTTCTCTACGAGATTGTTTATAACTTTTTAAATTATTAATATTTTTTATAAAATTCGGTACACAACTTTCTTAATGTACATACAAATAAATGTCTAAACGATTCTCCAATGACCATTCTTGTTACTCGAAAATAAATTTGTTCAAATCGCCCTGATTTCCAAATTGTCACAGTAGCCTCTTAAAAGAACTGCAATTCAAGTTCTTCGTGTAAAACAATACATATACCATCCGAGGTGACATGGAAGAATGATCAATTCATGAAAGTGGAATCCGGTGTCTAAAAAGCGTTGTAACTTACTTATCGAATATCGCAAAGGAGATAGAGGTAACTGAACTATTGATGGGAACGGCATGTCTCTTGCTGGAATCAATGACCGTTGAACCAGTTTCCAGATTGTATTGAACACTGGGAAGCGTTACTGTAATATTATCGCAGAAATATGATATGAGAAAAAATACTTCACTATCCCTGCAAAGCATGATTTGTATGAGAACTATTATTTTCCTACAAGTGGCCAATGATGCTGTAAGTGCTCCGATACATGCATCTATGACTGAACCGTCGCAGTCAAGGCACTCCATATCGCAGTATAAGACCCAGACTAGTCTGTCCTTGCATATGCAGAGACCCCCGAGATCCAAAACTTCGGAATCTTTTATAATACAGTCCACGAGATTTGAAGTCTCTTGGGCAAAATCGCCTGGTGGTCCGGGTCTAAATTTTGGCGAGCACAAGGGCCTAAGGCTCACGTTTGGGACGATGTATCCCTTATCCGATGCTTCGCTTCTTGGAACTGACAATTCCTGAAGGTGAATATTTAATTTTTAATGCCATGTTGGAACATTGGAAGAAAATGTATGTTTGTAAGTTCCTTACAGCTTTTATACCACAGACTACAGTTGTATTGCCAATTTTAAAAATCGCCGAACTGTCAGTGTGTATAAAGGACGACACGTTGATGCTGATTGGACGGAAGCTCAAAAAATCTCTGCCATCCGGCCTTATTCCTTGCGCCTCAATATTAAGAAAAAATTGTTAAATAATGTTTCCAAAAAAATTCTGATGAATTTTTCATGGTAATGAGTGTTCAACTCACAAGATAATCTCCCAAATATTTGATCGGATAAATTGATCTGAAAAAATATTTTTATATGGTGAATATTCGTCAATATGTACTAATTGGTGTGCTTGCACTTGAATTTTGAATTGTTCGACGCATACTTGTATAACGACGACATGATGTCGCATATCGGTGTATTTCGATTTATGATAAACAAAATTTTATAATTCAAAACTTCGAATACACACTACGTTAAAAAGGTTAGAGAATGTGCTTATCGGAGCACATGGCAACAAGTGAAAAAAAGACGCAAGTACTTCAGTTTGATGCGTCAATGGGAAGGCGCACATGCTTTTTGTCTTTCTTGCTTTCATTTACAAAACATCTTCTAATTCTCTTGCAGTTCGAGAAACTTCGAGAGTAGGACAACAGTCGCTCGGACCTCTGTGAAGTTGGCCGGCCGAAATTGAAATTCTCGAGAGTTATTATGATAAAAAGTTTGGCCATTATTTTTATTATAACAAATAGTTTGTTGGTTTTTGGTTCAGTCGCAATTATCTTTGGGACATTTTTAACGAAAAAAAAAAAACAAAAAAGATTCGGTTTCTAGAGTTTGTCGATTTTTTCTTATTATAATTTTTTAACAGCTCAATCGAATCGTTTGTTGGTTGCGAATACTATGATTAAAATGCTGGTTGATTTTCCGTATCGTTTGAGACCGGAGCCTGAATTAGAAGGTCCAAAAAAGCGATTTTTCGGGAATTTTTTTAGAAGGAAAAAAAGCAAGTAAGTCCAGTAAACATCGGGGTATCATGAAATTTGAGTTTTCATAAATATTCGAAATGTACAGAAAAAAATTCAATATGAAACGATAAATGATTGCAGATTTGTTAGTCTATTCCATGTGCAACATTTTCAATTGTCATATATTTTTCTTCTGGGTGAACTAAGAAAAAGCCAAAAAGTCATAACTTTTCTCAAGGTTGAAAAAAATGTGTTAAAGAACCATTAAGGTGCTATAAACATTATTTAAAAATACTTTTTCAACAATTTTTTAGTTCACTTAGAAGAGATTTGCATACTGAAGAAAATAAACTTTGGTTTGATTCCATGGGTCATTTAAGGTTTTTGCTTTCACGCCCGCCAATCTAGAAAAATCGTGAAAATGAAATCTAAAGAAAACGGGCTTCAAATTTTTCAATAGGAGGAAATATCAATTTTCGCTTACTTACACTAATAATCTGCTAACCAGCTATTCCTGTTCCATGCAGAAGTCATTCTGCTTCCTCAAAGTACTCGTTCAGATTACTTTGGTCGAGTCTACGAGCTGTACGAGCCTGTTGCTGCTAAATGAGTGGCGCCTGTCCTCCCTCTCGATCCGTTGCGCGTCAGCGAAATCAGAAAACATTTTGCACTGCTGGCCAATACTCAAATTGAGTAACTGCATAGTACTTTAAATCGCTGAATCCTCTTGGTTGAACGTACCTGCAGCCATGAAGGCGGCAATTTCAACCACTTTTTGGCCGGAATTCAGGTGTTTTGGTGCGATGCGCCAGACCGTTGAGTTGAAAGACTCGTTGCAATTTTGCGTGTGACCGCTTACCCAGGTACCAATTTTCAAAAAGTTGTCCAAAAGTCGGCCAAAAGGGTGCCGAATGTCCGCCCGGAAGTTATCTTAAGGGAGACTTTGTCCTTGAAAGCAGCGGGAGATGTTAGCGGCTCAACATGAGCAGCTAGAAGAAGAGGAGGGATGCCTCTATGGACCAGGCATTGCCGATTAGCGGTAATTATAAACACATTTGTGTTAACACATTACAAAACTTTAAACGCGTTTTTCTCGAAAACACGTTTTTAAAAATGGCTGACATTCTCCTGACCGCTGTAATTAACATATCGACCTGAAATTTGGAGAGCATACTCAGAAAATATGTCTTCACGGAATGACGGATAGTTTTTTCGATAGATACATTTTTACATTTATTATTTATCTTTTTATGCGAAAAAAACGCGAAAATTCGATTTTTTTTTAATTGCCGCCATTTTCCGAAATTTGTACTAAACGAAAAACCCATCCGTCATTCCATGACCGAAGGGTCACAGATTGATAATAGGCTTTGAATTTGTGTTTCAGATCAACAAAGAGGGGCAGTGATGTCAGCCGTTTACCTCCCGCGATTTAAGGACCTGTTTTCGCGGAGCTGCAACGGCCGCCATTTTGGTTCTTTTTATTTTTTTATTTTTTAACGTTCTGTATATCATGAATAAAAGCAAGAAAAAACCGCACTCAAAAAGCTTTACTCGTTTCCTTAAAAAAAAATAAAATGTAAACACCTGATATATGGCACTCCAAGGACAAAGTCTCCGTTAAAGTCAACAACCATCCAAAAAGATAACTGTTGGACACATGATAACTTATAGGTAACTTCCAAGCGGACATTTGGTACCCATTTGGACAACTAATAGACAACTATTTTGAAATTGCTACCTGGGTAAGCATCGCGTTAAAAGGTCATCGTTTGAGAATTGTTCATACAATGGGCCAATGTGTTTCTCAATTTTCACATCAATCAATCGAACAGGATGCTCAAAAGATTGTAGTTGGTTCATGGATTCAGTTTGGCGCCATTCACACCAGCTGTCCATGCCTATTGGACAATTCTCGTGCCGAGTGGAATTGTCTGTCGAACAATAATGATCCAGCGTTGCTATTATAGCTTATTTCATCTTTTGGACAGTATCAATATTTCTTCTAATTGCCGAATCATAATGATTTGTGAGTTTTTTTATGACACCTTCCGTCAGCCGGTTCCTACTACCGAGCTTCTTCTTTATATTTCGAAGTCGTGTATTCGTACGTTTTTGTACATGTCCTACGCACTCATGTTTTTTGTAACAGGGCAATCGCATGGATATGTGGTCAAAATACCCGCAAAAGTTTTCTAATTACCGTCGCCGCTGTAATTTGTGAATTTTATGCCAAATTTTTCGTCGGATCTTAAAAATATTTTTATTATAGAATCAACCTCCATCTTTCCGGCTGAACCACCGTGATTTAAGGAGCACGATTCTTTGTGATTTTCATACCACTCTTCAAATTCGTCGTCGTCTAGTGTTTTCTTGTTCATGGTACATGTCTGGCAGTATAAACTTTTTACAATAAGGTCGACTACTTTGCCACAGTACTACCCAATAAGAGTTGTTACACCGTACGATGAAGTAAAGCCACGTTCTTTCCAACATCCATCGCCGAACACTTTCAAATGAGTGTCGATTCATCCTTGTTCTACGTTCTTTTCCCGCTTCTCCTTGATATCTTTCTCATTGACTGTTTTAAACAGCGATTCTGATGCCAAGTGAAGGTGCTGCACTTTCCTTTCGTACGTTGATTTCGCCAACGCTTGGCACAGGTCACGAGGCTGCTAAATACATTAATGCCTCCTCGTGCAACACCAAGTAGCCTCATAACGAATACGGTCCGTCTATTTATTTCGTAACTGGTGTTTATTAACTGTTTTTGGCCTTGTATCTTCGAAAATATTTACCATTGGCCTCTATAACTTTGTAAATATATTCTTGGATTGTGTATCTATCGATTTAAGGGGCTATACCAGTGTGACACTTTCAAACAATCGATTTTTTTGCCTTTTTCGGCAGTTTATACTTTCAAGAATATCCTGTAAAAATGTCAAGGCCGTATCTCTAATCATTTTATCTTGCAAAAATTGATAGTTACATCTTTAAACGCGTTTTTCTCGAAATGAGATTTGTCAAATTTGCTGGCATTGTAACTCAAAGAAAAATTATCCGATTGACTTGAAATTTGAACTGAGTACTCTTGAATATTTTACTCTACAATGACGTAGGATATTTTTGATTCGTGAAAATTGACGATTTGGCATTGAAAAAAACGACCATTTTATAGGCAAGAAAACAGACTTTTTTCATAATTACGCCATTTTGTTAGATTTTGATATTTTTCGAAAATCCTACGCCATTGTACAGGAAATACCTTCCCGTTTAACGACATTTTTTCCTTTTTCGGTTTCAGCTACCCAATCGGCCGGAATCATGTCAGCAGTGGAGGAACTTTTTTTGGCGCCTCCAAAGGCAGCGCATCAGCCGCTTGGATCTCAATATTTTTATATGAAAACATTATGTAATATAGGTCAAATATAGCCAAATATATTCTTGATTTCTAATAGAATTCTTTAAAAAATTCTCAAAAATCACCCAAATTTTCAGCATTCACACTCGTATAGCCCCTTAAGCCATAAAAAACGATTTTTCGGACCGTCTAATTCAGGCACTGGCCTTAAGTTAATAGATGATGAATATTCACATCCGGTTAATGATGTCACAAAATCATGAGGCTGCGTTTGCACCGCGAGCGTCAGTCGCACGGTCTTACAAACAGGGAGTTTATTACGGTTTTGAAGTGAGACTTCTCACTTCTTGCACTCTCATCTCACGTAAATTTTGTCACTCTATTACGGATCAGTCGGGTGAAAATGTGAGATCACTAGGAACTTCCGGTTAGTGATCTCACATTTTCACGACGCCGTAGAAGGGGTAAACACGCTAATCGAATCCAGCCCAAAACAAAGCGAACTATTATATAATGTTTTAAACCGAACTATTATATAATATATCCAGGACAATATGTGGGTAACAATTTCCACCTCTTTAAGGCGGTATTATCGCCTAGAAGCTTGCTTTTTAAGTAATTTTGAGGAATTAATTGTGCGAACACTATCAAACCTAACGTGCCGGGTTTTTTGACGTATATTAAGACATGTTTCAACTAGAAACACAAATTTTTATGAAATACTTTATTGAAACGTATACAGGTTATGCGCTGTTATGCAGGTCGTGGCGTGAGGCGCTCGTACAATCAGGGGCATGGGTTGTAGCGATCCTAGTCGTCTGAAACAGAAGAACACATTTTTTTGTTGCTAATCTACTAGGTGCGCGACTAATTTTCTGGGTTTGTTTTACCAATAAAAAATCGAAAATTTCAAGACAAATACAAAAAATGGTTCATTCGAAGTATTGTCCCCCGCTATTTACACATTTTTGCCATCTCTCTGGCATAAATACATAAATATTGCCACGATAAAAAGACGCGTCTTTGGACTGAAACCATTCGTCCAACCAATTTTGTACTGTATCGTAATTGGCCACGTGTAGCCCACCCAAGCCATGCGCCATCGACCGGAACAAGTGATAGTCTGAAGGGGCCAGGTCTGGCGAATACGGCGGGTGCGGTAGCAGATCCCATTTCAGTGTTTTTATGGTGTCCTGGACGATGGAACTGCGATGGCACGGAGCGTTGTCGTGCTGCAATATCACACGTTCGTTTCTCGTGTCCCATTCTGGCCGTTTTTCGAGCAATGCGTTGTTCAAATTGATTAGTTGCTGTCGGTAGCGATGCCCATTGACAGTTTCGCCCGGTTTCAGCAGTTCATAGTACACGATTCCATTCTGGTCCCACCAAACGGAGAGCATTGTCTTTTTTCCGAAGCGGTTTGGCCATGCCGTCGATGTTGACGCTTCGCCAAGTGAAAGCCACGATTTTCTGCGTTTGGGATTCTCGAAATATATCCATTTTTCATCGCCAGTAACAATTCGATGCAGGAAACTCTTTCTGTTCTGCCGCAAAAGCAAAATTTCGGAAGTGGCTCTTCGATTTTCCATTTGTCTATCAGTCAACTCATGCAGCACCCACTTTCCTTCCTTATGAATTTTTCCCATGGCGTGCAAACGTTTCGAAATACATTATCGAGTCACATTTAATGCCTCGGCAAGTTGATCTTCTGTTTGAGTATCATCTTCATCCAATAACGCTTGCAGATCGGCGTCCGCAAATGTCAGCGGTCTTCCCGAGCGCTCCTTGTCCCCAGTCTCAAAATTGCCACTTCTGAACCGCTTGAACCAATCTTCACACGTTGTTTTTGATGGTATATGTTCGCCGTAGGCCTCCTTAAGTAACCGGCGTGCTTCAGCTGCTGTTTTTTTTAGGTTGAAGCAGAAAAGCAATGCTTCCCGCAAATGCTGTTTATTTGGCACAAACATTGACATTTTCGAGGTTATAAAAAAGGTCGTTATGTTGCGATATTTGTTTATATTACGACTGGGTATTCTCAACGGATGTCCAAGCCATAAAGACACCCAATTTCAGACCTGTATGCCGACTACATGTGTCGCTAGCGCCATCCATGTGGTAACCCGGGAACTTAGTTGCGCACCTAGTATATGCATGTAGTTATCGTCTAAACTAGAACTAAGTACGAATTTTTTATCGGTATCGCAGCTGTTTGAAAATTAAGGACAATTTTCCCGGAAAATTGTTCTTAATTTGTCAACTTAAACATGAGAGCGGGGCTAAAATATTCAAGCTAACGGTATCATTCTAGTTCAGACTATAGGTGAAGGTTCCCTCGAAATGTGTGCAAAACCCGAAGTCAATCGGTCCAATCGTTTTTGCGAAAAACGTTCGCCCGACTTGAAATATGTCGTTTCGAGAAAGTTTGCCATACATTTAGCACTGATACGGCTGAACTTACGGTGGATAACAACTGATTTGAGTAACTTACCCTTAATCAGCTATACCGGGATTATACAGACTTTAGATGCGGTAGACGCCCGTCTGTTGGACCGTTGTGTACGCTCGATGTCTCTACACGCTGTGTGTTGTTTTTCGTTAGGGCGATTTTGAGTCGCAATACATCCATAATTTTCGGGATTGGCGTGAATACTTCATTAAAAATGACGACAGTTAACTAATTAGCAATATCTATGGTGTTTTTGCCACAGTGCAAATATTTTGCGGCGAACATCCCCAAACATTTGTATGTTCCTTAGCAAGGGATAGGAAAATTCCCCAAGCCGGGATACATTGGACACAACGATTGAGGTACAACGGTCAAGCGGATGACTATGTGCTGCGCCCCAACGTACCACAGCCTTTGAACCTCTGTAACTATGGGGGTTCTACGAATTTTAAATAAATATTTTCGAGACACATTCTCAGAACCCCAAACTATAAGAAAATGCAAAAAAAACCCGAATTTTTAAAGATTCTAGACGGTAATACCGCTTCATACTCGGCCGGGAGCGGACCACCGAAACAAGGTAATGAATGGCAAAAGCACCATTATCATCAAATTATTCATTATTATCGAATCATAATACTATTCTGTGTCAGGTATAAACTTTAAGTTGATATTTATTATTAAGCATTGCGAAGAGATATTTCCGCCTCTGAATAAACTATTCCGTAATAACCCGTCATATTATGCAGCTTTGGATGTGTCATCGCTGCTTTAGGAAAACGATCACGCATGCGCACAACGCTTTTCGACACGATATTACGTGTTGAGTAACGTGGACAATCACGCATTTTCACTAGGTGGAAAGAACCATCATAATATATCTCATTGTCCACAAATAAGATGATCTTCATAAAGACGGAGCTGCTAAAGATGGTCTTATTTGGACCAAGGCTGCCTCAACGAAGCATTTGCTTACGACCGTGCTTGTTCGGCGATCGGGTAATCTCGGAAACTAGCTGTTGTATCAACCAATCATAGATAAGAACGCAGTTTTACCAGAGATTAGTAGGGAGATGTACAACGCTCCCGCTTTCGGCAAAGATTAGTAGGGAGATGTACAACGCTCCCCTTTTCGGCGTTCCTTGGAAATGGCGCTAAATAGCGGCGGCGAGTTCGGGAATATAATTTTGTGAGCTCGCCTCTGTCGAGGTTGCAGATTCCCTTGAAGGCGCGCGAGTCGTGATCACCGCTCGAGTTGATATCGCAGTCAGCGTGAACACGAATGGGTAGCTCGGTGGGGGAAAAGTCTCTGCACCTCGCTCACTCGACAGGCGAACGGCGCGAGGTTTTCCGCCCGATCGAGCTCGACATATATGTGTGGCCGTACTGCGGATTGGAATATGCATTAAATGAATTTCGAAGAGAAAAACATGTATCGAGATCATTGTTTTCTCTCGGTTGGCCGTTTATGCCGAGAATGCGGGTTAAAAAAAATCAACGACGAACCGCGTTGAAAAATAAAACGCCGAAAGGACAGTGGAAGGTTCAAAAAGAAATCTTGAGCCTTTGCCGCGGTCGTTACGGCGTTTTTTTTCAACAGTAAACATTATGGATAAGCGTATATCATAAATGTTTCTCTATCCTCAATGAGCGTCGTGGCTGAGTTGGAAATTCATTTAATGCATAGTCTAATCCGCAGTACGATCACAGAAATATGTCGAGCTCGATCGGACGGAAAACCTCGCTCCGTTCACCTGTCGAGTAAGCACGATTTGCGAGGGGCGGAGACTTTTCTCCCACCGAGCTTCCCATTCGTGTTCACGCTGACGGTGATGCCGACTTGAGCAGTGATCACGACTCGCGCGGTTACAAGGGAATCTGCAACCTCGACAGAGGCGATGATCACGAAATTATATTCCCGAACTCGCCGCCGCGATTTAGCGCCATTCCTGAGGCACGCCGAAAACGGGAGCAGAGATTAGTGGGGAGTAGACGTGTGTAAGTAATGCGATTGATGCATCAAGCGTAATGTCACCCGACCGCGTACTGTAGCATTACACATGACTCGACCAAATTAAGCATTACACATCACACTAAGGCTAGGTTTAGTGCTCGACCGACGGGGAGCGCTGATATCGGTCGAGTGTCGGGTCATATAACACGTAATACATCAGACTGGGTTCAGTGCTCGATCGACGGGGAGCGCTGATGTCAGTCGAGCGTATATAGTTATATGTAATCATATAACGACCGACGGTGAGCGCTGATGTCGGTAAAGCGTTATAGTTATATGTATTACGTATAACGTCCGACGATGAGCGCTGATGTCGGTCGAGCACTAAACCCAGCCTTAGTGTAATGCTACAGTACGTGGTCATCATCAATCGCATTACTTCCACATGTAGTGTATAATGGCGACTAAGAGAAAAAGTAGCCCTCTTTGGAACCACTTCGAAGAAGTTGTTCCGAGCAAAAAGGCCAAATGTGGCTACTGCTCGCGTATACTGGCAATTTCTTCCAGCTCAATAGGTACCCTGAGCCGACACATGACAGCCATCCATCCTACAATAAAAGTTAACAGCGACAGACAGCTTGTGTCTCTTCCCGATCGAAATGTCGATAATGAGATCGAAGTAGAGCCGTTTCCCTCAGGTAGTAAAGATTCAGCACAAGTGAAAGTGACCACGAATGAAGCGTCAATACCGTTGAGATTTCCAAATAAGGAAATTCAGCAGGCAGCTCCTTCGATAGCAGACTACCTATTATCAAAAAAATCACTACCAAGGAACCGGATACAACAGCTTGATTAGCAATTAGTTAGAATGATCGCAAAAGGCTACCACGCCCTTAGAATGGTTGACGAAGTCGAGTTCCGGAGGTTCGTCGAAATGTTAAATCCCGGGTATACCCTGCCGACGCGGAAAACTCTCTCGGAAAGCCTGCTTCCTAAGGTCTACAATAAAGTTTTGAAAGCTGTTAAAAAACAAATAGCAAAAGCGGCAGCTGTTTGTATAACAACGGACGCCTGGACGTCTATTGTGAATGACGGGTACATCGCTGTCACCGCACATTTCATCGACACAGAAACGCACAAGCTTTGCACCGTCATGATAGGATGTATTGAATTTGAAGAGAGACACACAAGTGTTAACCTCAAAAACTTCCTAGAGGCTAAGTTTCTAGAATGGAATTTACACCAGCACGTGAATGTCATAGTCAGCGACAATGCCGCAAATGTGCTAAGTGCTGTACGGCTAGGCGGCTGGCGCTCATTGTCTTGCTATGCGCACACTCTCAATTTAGTAGTGCAATCAAGCATAAGTGAAATATCCGACACCGTGAACAGGGTTAAGGCTATCGTGGAATATTTTCACCGAAGCAATCTGGCCAAAAAGAAATTAACGGAGATTGAAGAACAAATGCAAATATCGCCGTTGAAACTCAAACAAGACGTGGCTACACGGTGGAATTCTACCTATGACATGCTCATGAGGCTATTAAGAGTAAAAGATGCCCTTATCGCCACGTTAGCAATAATGCGACCAAACTTGAGTATGCCGCAAAATGATTGGACGATAATCGAAAAAGCAACAGAGCTTTTGAGAATTTTTTATGACGTCACTGTCAAAATCTGCGGTGAAGAATATGTGTCTGCGTCAAAATATATAGTACATTGTAAACTTATAAACCGGACACTTATCAAATATGCTAGCGACAATAATGAAAGTATTGAACGGCTACTTAACTCCCTAAAGG